>VWYI01019886.1:0-29127 GCA_013399455.1 Anthoscopus minutus | reverse complement strand
TCAGGGATCTTTTCCATGTGCTCTTCCACTGATTGAACTCTGACTGGCTGAGCAGGCACCGGAAAAGATCACAGAAGTCAGCACGAACAAATTAAATGGATGTTAAAGTGGCTTTCATCATGCCTTTGAACATTTCACTGTTTCTGCCAAATTCAATCTGGCTTTTGCATAATTCTCTCTTATTTTGGAATAAGAAAGATTGGTAATTTCTAACACCATTTTCCCTACCAGTATATAGAACAAGAGCAACTGACAGTATGGATACATCACCCTGGTTTGGATGGGCAGGATCTCCCCTTTCTGCCCCACCCCTTCAGGACCCAGGAGGTCCATTGCACCCATGGGAACCAGGAGAGGAACTACCCCCTCCCCCACCCCATGGGGACAGGGAAGGGACCTGGCACCACGCCCAGCCCCGTGGGAACCGGCAAGGGACCCACCCCCTCCCCGAGCACACCCCTGTGAGAACCCACATTGCAACATCCGGGGGGGGTTGCAGGATGACGTCATGCAGGATGGGCACATGGTGGGGGGTGGGGGGGTGTCCGATGGAAGGAAGGTGGTGTGAAACTGGAACGGGTTGGGAACATGTAGTGAAAGGGATTGTGGGAAGGAGAAAGGCAACCTGGAGGACCCTCCTTGTGGCCATTGCCATTTTGGCCTCCGACCACCTGAGTAGGGCTACATTGTAACTACAAGATGCAGTCGCTGCCAGCTTGGGGAAAAGGGGTGTCAGAATGCCAGGTTTGGGAAGTAGGGACTTGGTTAAAGGGGTACAGGAACGGTCCTCTGTCAGCCTGCACACAGCTGCCAGGGTCAGGGTGCTGAGAGGGAAGCAGGGAGCCAGTGGAAGCAGTTACTGTGGCTATGCCAGGAACCCTGTGATTGCCAGGTTGCCTCACAGGTCCTTCCCAGTTCAGGGGCAGAGGGTTTAGGAGGAGGGGATGGGGAAGCCGCAGAAAGAAGGGCTCGTTGAGGTTATTCTTGCATCCCTTTATTAAGCAGTTCTTTCTGAATTAATAAGAATACTGGGAGAAATTTTGCCACTGTCTTCTCTCCCTGTTCCACTGTTGCTGTTAATAATTCTCCAATTTTGTCCCAGGCAGAGAGAGAATGTACATTCTGCTGGGTAAGCTGAGGGGAATGCAAGGATAGCTAGTGAACAAACCTTTTCCAAAGACTTTTGGAAACTCTTAACATCTCCACTACTTAGGAAATCTCTAACTAAAATATAAAGGCTTCGCTATGCAGCAGCATGTTTGGCACCCATCTTTGATGTTAAATCTCTTTCTGCACACTTTATCTACCTTCCTTACAAACACTTTTAAGTTCACAGCCAATCTAGGAAAAGGCTAGCAGTTTCTCCTCCCCCACTCTGAGGTCAGAGTGAAACATGAGGTAAGAACTAGAAGATATTAATCATAGAAATTAGAAGGTATTGAATAGTAATAGGCATATAAAATAATGGATATTGTTTAGGGCCACATCCTTAGGTTATGTGAGAATATACTGTATTCTGGCCTATGGAAAAGGAAGAGACTACATGCCAGACAGCAAGAAGAGGCCTGATCAGGAGGAAGAATGTATAAGAAAAACAGGATACAGGGTGTAAAGATAACTGAAAAATAGAGCTCCTTATGTTCTGAGAACAAATGGATCCTGACACCTAGCTTGGACCGTGCTCAAGGAATCAATGGTCACGTGCAAAGCAGCGGGGTCGAAAAGTCAGCCCGAAGAAGACCGTTCTTACTTCATCCCTTTTACAACCCCCAAAGCCTGGGACGACCACCAGAGACAGCTGCGCAGGCGCAGAGGACTGATAAGCTGATTANCCCCCGCCGCTGGCTTAGTTCTGCACTCCGCTGCTGCCACACAGCTCCCGGAGCTGTGCTGTGGTTCTGCCACCCCCTCTTACATGGGGTTCACCCTTTCCCTTCGCTGGAGATGACCTCCCACCACCTGGTGTCCCCGTGCTACCTGCGGGTTTTACTCATCCCTTCTGGGGACCTGGATCAGCTGAAAGCTGCAAGAAAGTCCTCTGTCTGGAGGTCGACTTGTCCTGGGCTGGACGAGCTGCTGGCTTCGCCTTTTAATTCCCGCTGTGCAAAAAACTGCAAAAAGTTCCAAGGGAGGTGACAGTTCAAAGCTTATAAAATCCATGAGTGGATAAGCAGCTGTACCGTGGGTCTAGGCCTCATGGGAAGCCCCATGCTGGAGTATCAGCTGTTGGGGTGTTTTCCCTTTCGGGGGGAGCCCAAGGTCTGATTCTGGCTGGCTGAAGACCTCAGGTTAGAGAAGCCCAACAAGGACAGAGGTAAAAGAAGAGAAGCCCTCTCTCCATCAGGACCAGCCATCCCAAAGTTTATTGCAGAACAACTCACGTGGCATCCCAGAGCGGTCCAGGCCCCCTGGGATAAACCCAGGGAGAGGGGGCGGGGGGAAGGTCATGGCCAATGACACACCTGAAGGGAGGGGAGAAGGGAGGAGACATCTCAGGTAACCCACCACCATGGTCTGGGGGAGGGAATATGTGAACAGTGCAGTGGTCACCTACTTTTGGTGTGTTTGTGCTGCCTTGGAGGTGTGAACATGTGGGTGGGAAGAGGCATGATGGCTTTACTGGGTGGCTGTAACCTGGCATGCTGCTTGCAGTGTCTTGGATACATCATAAATCTCCCTTGTAAGTTTTTGTCACAGTTTTTGTAAAAAGTTTTGGAGTTTACCAGTGCCTAATCTAATCTGTAATGCTTTTAGTTTTCTCTAACATCTTGTATAGTTTTCTCATATCCATCTTGTATATCAAGGAGAATGAAATTTTACAGCACTGTGAGGTATTCATTGTTTGTGGAAAGTTTTTTACCTTGTTCATTGTAGGTAAATTATTCTGTGTGGGAATGTCTGAAAGACAAACAGTAAGAAATCTCAAGGATATGGACAGTAGGAGTAAATTCGTTTTTCCAGCTGTGATGCTTGCTTAATATGAGTATTTATATGTCCATGTAGGCTTAGGTAAACATTGATTACTTCTTTATTAGACAAACCCACATTTCCTGCATCCACCCCATAAGATAAACATTTGTAAGCCTTGTCAAGTAGAGTTTGAGCTTCCATTTGAGCAATAAAAATTTAGTGTGGCACATAGAAGTTCAGAAACTATTCACTGTTCAGAGCAGTCATTTACCTTGGTCAAGGAAAGACTTCTATGGTAGTTTTCCTTATAGAACAGGCACACGTGTAGTCTAAATGATAAAATTATAATAGGACTACATTTTGTGAACTCGATCTTGGAAAACTGTTAACTCTTCTTTATTGTGGGTTGCAATTACCAGTAGCTTGGACTCTGCTTTCTGAAAATGCTCTCTTGCTTTTCTTTCACTTTAAAAAGAAGACTTTAGTGACTTCTTGTAATCTGAGGCAAAATTCCATCTTAATCTGATTTTAGCTGTGAGTGTATTTTCCCTTTGCTGTTCCTGAAGAGTTAACTTTCTTAAATTTCTTTAATGCCCTTGTACCTCAGGTACAGTTGTATTACGGATTTTCTGCCCAACCTTGGGTTTATCTTTTGAAAGCTTTTGCCATGTAAAACATGTGAAGATGATCAAGAAGCTGATGAGCCTAGTTTTAATGGGAGATTATTCTGGACCTGGTTAACATTCACAATATTCTGAATATGCTTTTTCATGTTCCAGTAAAAAAAGCTGATATCAGTGGGTGTCAGTTGGTGCTGGTAATTTGACTACTTAACAAATTTGGTTTTGGAAAAGAAATAGCTATCAAGGAACATTTATTTTTAATTCTTCTGAAATGTCATTAGATGAATGATAAGTTTGCTTCTATCCACCAGTGTTTCGTAAAGATCATTTCTGCCACTGTCTAATCCTGTACCATTCCCTGAAACACGAATGTTTGCTGGACTATGCTGAGAATATCAATCCCAATGAAAGTATATCCAATTCAAAATAGCAGCAGTGCTTTTTAGTCACTGGGTTCAGGTTTTACCAATCATATTAAATGACTACGTGGAATGAAAGAGAATTGGTATCTTCTCACCTTGATGCTTTCACATATTTTTAATTCTGTTTACAATGTGTGCTTTTATATGGCAAAATAAAAAGCCCAAATCCACACACTAAATATCCCCACCTACTATGTTTTTTTTTATTGCTGTGATGATACTAGTTGTTTTTAAAATATTGTTCATAAGCAGAAGACTGAAGATTCTGAAGCAAACATGAGATTTGGTTGTTGGAAACTATGATTATTGATCATGCCCATTCTCAGTTAGCTGGCAAATGCTGTGAACTGAAAAAATAAGGCTCAGAACTGATGTAATTTATCTCAAGTCCTGATTTCTGTTGTTGGCTATTCCAGTTTTGATATGAACAGAGCCCAAAAGGAAAAAGAATGACAGGGTACCCTCTTAAATTTGATATTAATTTAATGTCCAGACTATGACAGTAACTTATTATTGTCCTTCGTTTGAGCTTTAACTCAGAACTGTAATTGCTTCAATGCTGCTTAAACTTCAAACCTGCAAATTTCACAGAAATCAGAACATGAAACATTGGATCAACTCCTTATATATCCTTGTCTGACAGAAAAATCTTTTCTCATGTATCTTGGAAATAAGATAAATGTAGGACAATATGCCATGAACTTTTACTGCTGAATATTTCCTGATTCTAAATTGAAGCAACCATATTTAAATATGGTTGCTTAATATTTAATTTATATTAAATGCATATTCTCTACTGTTTTTAAAGGAAGAATAATAAACCCATAACTAAACAAAAATCTAGCTATTTGCCTAATAGGAGAAAAATAAGAACATAGTTGGAACTCCTAGCAGTAAAACTAGGTAAAAGAAACTGAAAAACAGTATCTGCAAAGTCATTAAAAAAAAGTAATATTAAAAGTATGAGTGACCAAACCTTTTTATTTTACTGTCTATTGCTCAATATGATATATTATGTTTATAAAGTTAGCAGGCTCAGATACTGCAGAAAGGGCAAAGTGTTTCCTTTGGGCCCTTTTGTGGAAATTGTGACATTTTACTTGAATGGTTAGCCTGTGCATGCCAGAGAAACAAGCATTTTGTAGTATATGATTTAGTTAACAGCAAATGTAATCACAATGAATCTCTGGAATCTGATGTTATTTTTGTACCCAGATAGACTTCCTTAATCCAAAAGATAAATCATAAACTCTATGTAAAACTTAATGATTTTTATATTGGGATTGTGAGTGTGGCTCTAAAGAATATTTGACATACCAGTCTGAAAATGTTGCTTACTGTCTTGGATTGAATTATACTTCTATGCTAAATTTAAGAGTAATTGCCTCTATTATCAAGTTCCAAGAGAAGCCATATTTCTTGAAAGCTTTGAAGGAGTTCGGTTGGTGTCTGAGCTTCATTGAACCTATGCATATGTCCCATCAAGAAGCTGTCCATGCAAAACAACTTGAGGTGCTCTTAAAAAGACTCACACTGGAATAGTGAGATAGTGATCAGTCACTACACAAAACCTCTGAAAAGAAAATAGTTGAAACTTAAGTGAAAATCTGAGGCATATCCTTTCTACCTGAAGACAAGATCATCTTCGTTATGAAATGTATGGCTGTCAATGATACTGGTCTCCATTCATGTCTTGACAGATTTCTCTGTAGTGAGAAAAATGTGTGTCTTTTCAGTGCTAGGGTGCTATTTTTGTGTTAGAGGGTTATTTATTTATTTTTGTATTCCTTTACTAGCATCCAGGAGACTAAATTCAAGATTTGGATGAGCTTCAACTCTTCCCATCTGTGTGTGTATTAGAATTTTCAAGAAGTTTGGAATGGTAGGAGGCTAAACTGTGAACACGTTGTAAGTCTTCACCTAATTAACACTGTATTACAGTAGTATGTGGTGGGTGTGTGTTTATTCAAAAGCTAGAAAGGTTTTGTTGCCTTGATCACTTCTTGAAAATTAAACAAGTAACATAAATTTTGTTCTGACTTTGAGTATTTTTTTAATACTAATGTGGTTCAAATATCAACAGAAAAAATTTGCTTCTCCTTGGACTGTGATCTTTTCAATTCTGACCCAGTTTTATGGGCAAGCTTTGTGGTCTGGTAATGATGTGTTCAACTTAGAATTAGATATTCTACAGGGCTTGGAAGTATTTAGGCTCCTGTGCTGTTTTAGGTTTTTTTTAGGCTTAAAATCCTAATTTGTACGTCATGGCTGTGTTAACTTGATCCAGATGAAGGATGCTTCTGCCTCCAATTTGTTAAGGTATCCTGTGCAGAGCTCTGGAAGTGCAGCATGATGCCTTTGCTTACCATGCCAGATGCACTTAATTTGATTCTGCTTAATGCGGATGTACAAGTTAGCTGGAGCTTTTGAAGCTTCAGGTATCCTGGTCAGAGCCATTGCCATTTAACATCTGGAAGTTGTTGAAAAAACATCGTTTTCTCTTTTTCCTCAAGGTAAGAATTGTAGGCTGACAGAACAAGGCCAGGGAAAACCAGATGTTTAATTATGCTGCACCATCTCGTAAATTATATTGTCTTACACACTCAGAGTATGATAGTCTTCAGATAGTTCTATTCAAACCATGAATCACTCAATGGCAAAGGCTTAAAAGTAAAAAATAAAAGCTTATATAAAGGTGTTGAAATACATGGTCTTATTCTTGGTATTTGAACATTGCATTCTGGATCTTGGATGTTGGGCCTGGATNGAGTTGATCCTGACAACTCCTATTCATCTGTGTCTAATTTTTTAGTTTTAATGGAACAGTCATACTTTGCTCTGGTGTTGAGCTTGTGAATGAGTCTGAATGGACTATGTTTGGTTTTTTTTCCATTTTTGAACAAGTTATTTTGGTTCTGTATCACAGAAACATCAAACTGAATTTTGGGCAGGGAAGGGACTGCTCAAACTAAAGGCCCCGAATTTAGATCGGGAAAAGGAAGCAGTGATGTTAAAAAATAGTGCAGGTAGTAATGCCAAAGTTGAAAAGAAAGCTTCTGTGGTGTATAATATTAAAAAGGTAGGTTTAGGTTTCATCTGTAGGGATAACAGACTGCTAAGCAGTGATAACAAGACATTAAGGAAAATGTAGGGCATTGCATTCCAGTGCTTGTGTCTCTTTACAGAAAGCTTCTGGTGGAAGCAACAATATAATTTTGACAGACTAATAGAGAGGTCTGATAAAAAGAACCTATCAATTCTAGGTGCATGGAAATCTAAATGCTACAAGACTAGTACACTATTGCGATAATAATTGTGGGGGGTTTCCCCACTCAGGAGTTGCTAGGGCTTCGCAAGCCCTGATGCGTAACCCACAAACGAAGCTTATGTGAAGACAGGCTTTGCTTCGGTCTTCAGATGTTTATTATTTTCTTATGCCAAGTTTCGAGCCAAGAATGACACAAGCTCTGCACTCTCGGAAAACACGCCAGCAGAAGTCTCAAAAGGCTCAAAATGTCTGAATTTATACAAGATAAGGTAACCAATAACTTGATACCATGTTCTTAAAACATCTATTGTTATTACTCTACTACCAATAACTATTTGTCTGTTCACACAACATCTGCACTGCAGCTAATTATATCCAGTAATTTTGTGCTCCCAGTACTGCAGAAGATGAAGTAGGTGAAGAAGAAGGGAAACTGAGGCAATGTCTGCAGTCTTCCATCTTGATTTCTCACCTAAATCCATACTATATAAAACCCAAAATATATATTTTCACACCAAGTGACCCAGTACCAACCATAGTACTTTCTAATTCACAAACTGGTTGTTTGCACTCCATCCCAAAGCCTTGGAAGCTTTCTCCATGGACAGAGGTCAAAAACCAGTGTTTTTCTGGGGGTCAGAACCTTCCAGTACAGGCAGAGAAATATTCCCTGTGTCCCTGATTCCCACAGTAATAAGTTGTGATGTTGGATAATTTTGAGTTTGTACACAGCAAAGAACCCTTGTGTGCTAGAAAATCCCTAAAACAAGGTCTGTGTCAGCAGGGATGGATTATTTTGCTCCTTATAATGCCTTCTTCACTCATAATTATAATAATGCCTTCATTACTCATAAATTGCAGCTTATGACTACAGGGAGATACCAGAGAACTTAGCTGAGTTCTCTGGTATGCATTTCAGCTATATAGAAACAGCATAAATAAGCTAAAAAGAAAGTCCTTGTATTTAGCTGGAATGCAGTAGAAGCTGTTTCCTATTGTGTATAGAATGTGTTACAGGTGGGGAGATATTATAGAGGCATGATTTTATGATTGCATGGAATAGAATATTATGTGTCTAGAATAGCATCTTATACATGCTTTTAACTTTTGTGATGGACAGCTGTTGGAATAAAAGTTGAGACTGAAATTTGTAATGTTTAACGGACACTTAAATTGGAAATGGTACGGTTCAGAGTTCGTTACTATTCCTTTCATTGGAAAGTATTATAGAAAATACTTAGTGTTTTCATCAATCCAGCTATTTGCTCTGGCATGCCAACTGGACCAGCAAAATTCTTAGTTTTCTGTGTTTTCCTGTGGCAATAATGTTTCTTTGCATGGCCCTGGTTTTACCACTGGTCTGGCAAGCTTTGGAAGGTACCAGTAACCAACACACTAGAAACCTCTTGGATGAGGCCTTTAAAAGTCTATATACCTGCCATATGTTTTGCCTATGTGCCTATAAGTCTATATGTTTTGCTGAGCACTGTGTTTCCTCAGTAACATGGACGATATCAGACTCCTTGCCTTTCCTTATTCCTACACCAGTCTTGCACTTTCTGAGTGTGAGATGAAGCTGTCCTCGCTACAAGCTTATTTTTCTGAATATGCTCAGCAGGCTGAAATGATACACACCATAGTTAGGCTTCTTGCTGCCAAAATTTGGTCATATATATATTGCTCAAGCTGCAAACTTCCAAAGCAAACACAGAAAAGAAATCAAATTAATCCTCTCCAATGATGTATAAAGTATGGCTGCACTGAGCTTTACATGTTGAGGGTGAGAGGGACTGTTGGTCGTGTGGGAGGTAGAAGCCACTTGTTATTCACAGCCCTGTTCTGTTGCATCGCTTATCTGGGCTGAAGTTGCTTAGTGTGAATTCCTTAATTTTTTTCTTGATAGCTAAATAAATGACTTTGCTAAGCTATGGTTGACTGTAGAACCATAGGGCATTCATGGCAGTTTGCCTTCATAGGACAAAAGGCAAATGAGTCACTAATTCCTCTGGAACCCTCATAGTTGTGCATGTGCTTCATTTAATGTAGTCAAAACTTCTTTGCTGTGACCAAGCATAACTCTGGATCCTTCAGTTTTGAACAGTGTGAAGCCTGGATTTGGAGACCTACCATCTGTTGACTTTGGCTGAGAGGAATGGTTTAGGGCAATGCTCAGTTCTGTTGTACGGATGGGTTTCAGCTAGCCTACAGGAGAAATCATCAGTAACCTTGAAGGCTTTGATGCTCTCTCAGATGTGAGGGTTGGATGTGTAAAGTAATGGCTGATGGCTTTCTCAAAAACATCCCCACTTACTGGCTATGCCTAGTCCATTTTCAAATGGAAAACATGGCTGAAAGGAGTACTGCCTGCAAGAGATTAAAATGAAATGGAATTGCTTGACAGAACTATGTGAAATTGCAAAGTAGACTTGAATGCTATTTCATCCAAAAAACCACAAAATGGCAGGTTTTCTTCCTTTTACAGGTTTTGGGCTTTCTGTTTTGGTTGTTTGTTTTTTGCCCATCTGTTTTTCTTTTTTCTTCCCTGCAGTCATAGACTTTATATTTTGATAGTCTCCCCTGAAATGAAATATCCCATATTATTCAGTTATTCAAAAAGAAATTCCTTAGTGAGCAATGGCAGTCATTAATTAATCTAATCCCACAAGCAGAAAAATAGGCTTGATTCCTGGAGTAATAATCCTAGCTATTCTTCACCAAATATTGTGCATGGGAAGAAGGAAATAAAAATTTTGTCTGTTTTTAATATGATCATAAAAGGGCTTCAGCATCATGAATCTAATGCCATCAGTGATTGTCTTGATCTACCTTCTGCTTTGCTCCAAAGCATAATAAATTATTAGAAGCAGTTAAATTTCTGTCTTGGATCATTTAATTTGTTTTGAGAAGTAAAGCTGTAACTGAGTAGCTTAATCTTGACTGGTTCTGGGTGAAAAATTTCGACTACACCAAAAGTAGACAAGTTCAGGTGTTGAAAATGTGCTCTGTTTATCCTGCTAACACAGGGAAAAGCATCTGCTTGCAGTCTTGCATACTATGTGTTACTGGGACTTTGCCAATACTCTCTGTTGTCCAAGATGAAACTTGTGGAGATAGCAAAGTTTTTGCAGAAGAACTCCTTTGGTGGGAAGTTACTGGTGTGTTGTTTTGCTGCAAATTATCTGTCCCATCTTCCGTAAGTCTGATCTTTGTACAGATCCTATGGCAAATAATTTTCCATGGCTTCCCTGCTAAATACCTTGATTTATGTTACTGGAGAAACTTGTCAGTCATTAATCAAGCACATAGTGTGGACCTAAAAGGGAAAGGGTAATAATTATTGTTTGTACTTCTTGATGACTGTACAAGGACTGACTCCTTGCCAAAGCAGTTAACAGAGCTGAAGTAATGTACTGTGAACGTCAACTCGTTGATCTGCAGATCTTGAAACTTTTCCATGAAGTACAGAGTCCAGTCATAAACTTAAGCTTGCTAACAACAGGTTTTGTTTTGTTTGTTGTTTTTTTTGTTTGTTTGTTTTCTTTTTATATATTGATAGTAAAAGTTCTGAACCCTCAGGTAGAAACTGCTGAAGTAATGACATCTCCACTGAATAAAAGGCACCATTCTGGGGACAATCAAGGAACTTCTAAATCTTAGAAACCACTCCTGTCATTTATCATTTCAGTCCATTTCCTCTCCCAGGAATGATGTAGGATGGCTGCCTGCCATGAAAGGAAACTGTAACAAGGTGTAAAATGGTGAGGGTTTTGTTTCTTTATTTAAATATGTTGTGTTATTAATGACTCATTTATCTGTGCTTTGGTTTGTTCTATGTGTAAAAAACTGACTTATAATGTGAATAAACCAGTATCCATCGGTTTAATACTCTGGATCAAGCTGAGGCTCTGACTTAAATTGTATTAGTCTGTAAAAGCTTGGGGCACAAGAGTAACTTAGAGCATGTACTGTCTTTGATAGCTATGTAACACACAAAATACAGCAGGAAGGATGGCATGTATCTTGCAGTAGTACTTAAAAATGCTCAAAAAAGTTGCTTTGGGAATTTCATGGTCATAAGAATGCACTTCTTCCTTAAAGGTTCATAAATTACACAATTAATTGAAATTATTCCAAGATATATTTATTGGTGGAGACAGTTTTAAAGATATTAGATGCCATTCCAGTGGCAATGTTTTCTCATCATTTTCTTGTTGCATTCTTGGTTTTGCCATTTGGTAGGTATAAGTGTCTGCCAAACTAGACCAGATTTTAGAAGCCAAATGCAGGCTCTAGTAAAAAAGATTTGTGTGATTTTTAGGTAGTTATTTTTCATAATCAATTAACTTAATTAAAACTGATCATAGCTTGATTTACTGAAGTGCCTGAGAATAAAATGGAAGTTGAATTCCAACATAGAGTAAGGATGTTGCTTTCATTTTTCAAGTTCAATGCATTATAGAGGCTAGCCAAAATGTTTTCATTCTTTTTAAAGTCCCTGTAGAAGTTCAGCAATTGGGATGTTTTTCTTATGTGAATAGATGTGCAAGTGTACATATTTAGTAACTCTTTCCTCGTAGTATCTAATGTGAGTATTGGTATTGCAAAAACATAGCTTCCCTTGAAAGACAGTGTAAAGTGAAGTGTAGCTTTTACTTGAAACACAGAGTAATTTTATGTTTCCATCAGCAGATGTATGCTGGATATATGATATGTGTGTAATTATAGCCATCCATTAATATATAAAAATATAACATGCATAACTGGAAGCTTGCCAGTCTTACATGAAGCGCTATCTGCTGCAACTGTCTGATTTAGAATACAGAAGTATATATCTCTTTTCTTGCTTAATCAAAAATTATTCTGAGATGTTATGATGACCTTTTTCACAGGAGAAGGTTTTCATATTTGGCTAACATTAACTTATGCAAAGTAGCATGGCTTGAAAAGTAGTCTTTTGTATCTTCAGATTTCATGTGATTGTTTTTCCCTTGTCTATCTTACATTTTTTGTCCTGCATACATTAAACTATAGTGAGAGTATTGAATTCTGTTACTTTTCCCTTTTGTCCTTGTCTTATTTTAGAGGCCGACTTAATGCTCTGTCTAGGTAGACTTGATAAATGGAATTGTTCCAAGTCTTGTGTGTGAATACAAGGCAAGGATAGACTAGAGAGCTGAAAACCTGCCAAAACAAACTTGAGTGAAATAGCTTCATTTGTCTGGTGCTGCACTTTCTAACACCATGGGGCTTTTTACAGGTATTTCCTTTCTCATATGTATGTGGTCTACCAGGTATCACAAGAAGCAATTGCCTTTGTAATCCATGAAGTCCATGTCCTGCAGCACTAAGGTGGCATTTCAGTCATCTTTGTTAAGCAAGAAGGGACCCAACTCAGCCCAGCTCTCCCAGCTGACACAATAAAACTTGTGTTATTTAAAGTAAAGGCTGCTATTTTGTATAGAGGTGGCAAAAAGTACTACAGTGTCTTAAAAAGGCAACTTCATATAAAAGAAATTATTTCAGAGTTCTTTCACATTGGCATTTCAAATGCCTTCCTTCAGTTTGCAAAGCATTAAAGGATGATATATGAGATCCTTGCTAGATTGAATTTCAAGTACTTTGTATTATAAGCTGTATTTAAGAAGCATATTGGTAGCTTGTAACTAACACTTGTAACTAACAGCTTTTTTGAGGGTTTATGAATGTATTTCATTACAAGTGTAATGATTTATTTCAAGGCAATACAAGATTCAATCTGCATTCAGAAAACCTGATCTGTAAAGGAAACCACTGAAATATCTTTATTTCCTTAATCTAGTATAAGGCTGGGAAAGGAAGAGAACGTAAGTGTGTCTTGGAATACAGAACAAAATTACTGCAAAGAAAAAGGATTGAGGTTTTGTCCATGCTTGGTGTAGATGAGAGAATTAGATTTTAATAATAGATCAAATTTTACTACGAGCATTGAACTAGCCTGTGCTAAGTTCTGGTGCCTCTGCTGAGTCATGAAGGAAAGAAAGATCGGCCTAGATATTTGTAGGACTGGTACTTAAGACTGGTACTTAAGTCTTGTACATACACTTGTAACTAACAGCTAACAGTGCTGTGAAATAGAAGAATTAAAAATGAAAAGGTACTTTTTATGACCTTTTGCAAACATTCCTTGTCTGCTCTCATGTCAGACTTGTCCTAAAATGAGTATTTTTCCTAGTGCCGGTTTTAATCTGTAAATTGGAAATGGATTGTCATTTAGGAGCTGAGTGTATTCATACTGTGGACAGACTCTGCCTGCTAATGTGAAAGATAAAATCTTTCAAGTTTTACTACAAAATACTGAATTTTTCCCTTTGGAGAATGGTAGCCTAAAGAAAACCAGGGTTTGAATTTCATCACAGGGCAGAAAAACATCTCTGATGATACAACTGCCAAGGTGGCTTTTTTGAAATGTCCAAGAGGATTTGTAAAGTGTCACCAGGAAACCTTCTTTTAATGGTTCAATTCAACAGGTTCAACCTGTTCTGTTTAGAGACAACTTTTATAGGCATTAAAATAATAAGGAAATCTAGCAAAGGGGCATATGGGAAGACATGTAGAATACCCTAGAAACATGTGATATAAAACAGAGCTTAGATGTTTTCCTGTATGTGGGAAGGAGGCAAAGCCTATGAAAACTTGTTCAGGAATTTTGTTGAAAGTGTGATCCATAATAAATGAATAAACTATTTTGCTAGACCAAATATCTGTATGTAAAAGGGATCACTAGTTGCTGTTTATGTGAAGGTCAAGAGGTAACCTGTTAGAGTCTCCACCTAAGTTAATAAAATGTCTTTAGTTGCTGTATCAAACTGTTTGTAGTCTCTGACTAAAATAGTATATGTCTCAGGATGTTAACCTTGCTGTGAAGTTTGATGGAGTTAGAATGGACTTCCAAATTCTAGATGCTGAATGACATTTTCAAAACATCTCCGTTTTCTCAATGAATTACTAAGACTGTACTCTCAGAGTATTTTCCAAATATGGTTTCTCCCTTTTGGGTTTACATTGATGCTATAGGCAATTAACAGCATGTTTTCCAGGAAGAATAAAAACAAATAAACAACAAAAGCTGAAAATTTTATTTCCTGAAAGTGAAATTGTTCAGTAATGCAGATTATGCATAGTAAATATTAAAGATTTCTGAAGGTAAACAGAACAAGCTTATTTTGAAGGAAAAAGATATAATGAAAACCATAAGGATATGTCCTTCCATTTTTCAGTCTAGAGAAATATTTAACAATTTTAGTAAGATTACTGCCTGAAAAAGTATATCTGTTATCTAGTTTTGAAATTGCTGGTGCTGCTAGAGACCAAGATGAGGCTAGATATGAAAAAGTAATGAGATTAAATTACCCCCCCATTAAATATGTGGTGATCTTATAATAGTATAAAATATAATTTTGGACCTTTTAAGGTGAACAGATTAATTTCATACAGTTTGAAACAGTGGTTTTAAATGTGTATGTTGAAGCTGCTCAACCATAAAGACAACCTACGCAACACTTATAAAAAAGGATCACACAAGTTTAATTAGATCACTTCTTGGTGCGTCTGTAGAATGGCTTTTTTATTTTTTAGGCTTTTTCATTGCAGCATATTAACTATTTCTGTGAACATTGAGAAAATGATTTTTTAGCCATACTATAATTTTTACTGATGTTCTATTGTTTATTTCTGTAGATGTGGAATACAGAGTCCCTGGTTTGAGTTCGGCTAATTTTTGGCAGAATCCTGTACCCTTGCGGTGCCTCATCCAAGTTATATTGAGTTGTAAACCCTGAAACATTCAGCTCATCTGTGTTTAATGAGAGTTGTGTCCTTAAACCTTTGGTTTCACCATGAACACAACCTAGGATCATGTGCAGGAATACTAGAGCTGATAAGGAAACCATTTCCTAGTTTCCCAGTGCCATCCCTCTACTGCTTGCTCAGATGCTGTGGGTTGGACTAATGAAGTGGAAAAAATAAGCAAGCCAGGGTGAACAACCTGTGAAGAAGGAAAAAAAAACCAGCACAAAGATCCCACCCTTTCCACATTCACATCCCAAACCTCCAAATGCTAAAAAGTTAGAAGCAGACACTGGATGATTAAGTGTTTGTCTCTTATGGCCATGGTAAGAATGAAAAGGAAGCCAGACAGGCATTTGAAGGGAGAAGATAAAAGTCTGAGTGGTGAAAGACCTTGCTTGGTCAGTAAGAGTGGGACATGATGCCTTAAGTTTTCAGGTTTTCTGTGTTGGTGTGCAGCTTTTTATTTAGAGTTACTAGGATCTTTTCTCAGGGTGATGAAGTCACAACAATCCTATTGTGGCTGGGGACTCAAGGACATTTTCTTCAAACTTCAGGCTCAAAGTATAAACAACATGGAAGGAGGAAGGCAGGCAAGTGGGACTCCTGTATGCAAATGGACCAAAACATATAAAAATGTGTGATCTCGGGACTAGGTCCTCCCTCCTTTGCTTCCATCTTGGTGCCATCCAGACAGAGCCCCAGTTGTAGCATTGGTACTGCACAGGTGTGGCCTTTGAGGGCCTCAGTAAATATCCTTTATTCCTCTTAACTCCGTCTAGCCTCTGTTCCAGCTCCTCAAGCTATCAGGCAGGGTAGGAGATCTCCCAGGTACATGACTAGTGCCTTCTGTTTGTAAATGCCAATGAAACCCCTCATTCCAGTCTACTCCCTCCACTGCTGTTTCTTAGTTCTCTGCTTACTAGAATACCAGAGGTGTGTGTAGTGTATCAGAAGGTGGTCAATAATCATTGAAATAAATAGGTTTCAATGCAAGAGCATTGTCTAAAATTTCATTTTAGGTTGAATTTCTTTTAAATAAACTTACAAGTGGTATGAGTCTTAAGTTGAAACGGTAGTCATGGTTTTGAACCCAAGCATTATATAATTAGGAAAGTCTGTAAAACTTTAGCTTGCCTTTATCATGTTTATGAATTCTAAAAAATCATCTTTTTTTGACCTTTTCTGCCTCAGTTGATATTAAGACCAGACAATGCTTGGTCAAAGACATACTGTCTGTTTTCTGTAGGCACCCTAACTGTGGTACCAATATTTCAGTTGTGCTGACAGCATATTTTGGATAGAGTGGTATTTGCCTGCTTTCTGACGCATTAAGACAGCTTTGGGGCAGGTTGCATGTAAAAACTCTTCAGCTGCCTAAGGGTTGTTGGAGGTGAAGAGATGACCTAAGAGCTATATAATTATGACATTGTCGGGTGTCCTACGTTTAACCTTAAGTTTTACCTTAAATCAGATGTGAAAAGACATTATGTGCATGCAGAAATATAGCCCATGGTTTTAGGTACTTTGGTGGGGGATGTCTAGACTCCTGGTATAAGAATACTGAGCATCACAACTCCTATTGAGGATTTTGCTGTGACTAAACTACCCATTAATAATCTCATCACACAGCTCTCTTCGGACAGTAGGCATCATGCATGTTATTTTTACTTCTCTCTCTTGAATGATGAGTTAAAAAAGAGTATTTTGTCTTGTTTAGGCTGCTGTTTAGTATAGTCCAGCCTGGGAGAAAGACTGATAAGGCTCTGATATTTATTTTCCAACTCTGACAGGCTTGAATTAGGGTTGAACTGTACATATTTTTAAATGTAAGAACAAGGATGTGATTCCAATTTTGCTCAGTCCACTCACACAGACAACTGACCAGAAAAGTTAAACCCAAACTTCTGATATCTGGATTCAGCTCCTGACTTTGTTTTGGACTAATTCATGCTGCTTAATTTTTGCAAGTCTTTCCAGTTTTCATGTGGCTGTAGGCTTAGATNAAGTGTATCTGTAAGCTTCACAACCATCTTCCTTCCAGTTAGCAATAATTTCCATAAACGTATGTGCCCATTTACTCTAGCCTCTCTAGGTAAGAGGAAGGGAATGGGATTTGTAGTTTGCCTTACTACTGAGCTCAGGCCAAATGGTGACTAATGAACATACCAGATGTTTCCGCTTTTGAAGGCTTTTTTGGGAAAGAACTATATTAACCAATTTATCCTTTCTCTCAGGAGATAATAGGACAGCAGCGTAGCTGAGATCTGACAATTCATTACATGAGAAGAAATGTTGATCCTTGCTATGTGGACAGTAGGATTTGAATCTAACCTTCTGCTCATTTTGCTCAGAAAAATGCATGCAAGTAGTTTTCTTCAAATCTTTCAGCTACTGTGTTATGATGTCAACCACATTTTTAGCCATTTAGAATACAATGAGCCAGATTTTTTGTGCAAATCTAGAGGATCACCGTTGACTTAGTGTTATTTCAGATATTTATTCATCTTACCGTGGAATTGTAATCTGACCTTGTTTTTGAAGAATGAACAGCCCATGTTTGATTTGGGACAGCGGAACCATTCAGATAAAGGTTGTAGCAAGTTCCTTCTCTGTCTTTGTTGATGAGCTCTCAAAGGCATTCATCTGTGGTTAATTATGTTAAATATGAGAGAAGATGGCTCTGTTGAAGTTTCTTATGAGAAAGTACTTGCAGGCACCCTAATTACTAGCGTTCATGTGATTCAGTGGATGTTCTACATTTTCTCCCTGGCAGGAAGGTGAAGTGTAGAACAGGCAGTGAACAGGAAGGAGATAGCTGTAGTGACTTTAGTTTTAGTAGTAGTGTTAAGTTCTGCAAGAAAATAATGAAAAAGAGAATACAAGCATGAAGGTACCTGCACAGCATTGTTCTTTGCAGCTCTTCCCCAGGGACTCCCTCTCTGGGTGAAAGGAAGCCTCGCTTCTTGGTACCTTGTCCTGCTGCTCAGGGGAAGGGGAGGCTACTGCAGGCAGAGCAAGGTTTTGATGGCTCCTCTCCCTCCCTTTCTCTCATTATGTCCTTCCATTTCCCCAAAGTCCAGCACCCAGCTCTTACCCTGTTGCTTCTGTTGCCTCATCCTGTCCTTGATTTCAGGATGCAAAGATATTTTGAGCACCTCATGCAGGTGGTCTGTGTGTCAAGAACTTAGGACCTTGAAAATTTATTTCCTTTGATTACCCTCTGTTCCATGGTTCATGAAATATGCTTAGCTACAAGGGTTGAAGTCAAGAATGATGTAATAGTTATGGAGCCATTAATCAGTGCAGTCACTGTGAATATTCAGCTGGAAAATTGTAACAATGGTTTATGTTCACATCTGCATAGAATACGTACAATAAAATTATGCACAAAATCGAACATCTTTTAAGTGAATAGCATTATTTAAGGCATACTTCCAGGAATCAGAAGAACCAAACCCCCTTGGTAAGCAGGTAGTTGCATCATTTTTACTGATTGCTTGCAGGTTTCTGCTTAAGGCAGAATAGAACAAAAAGAATGAAGTGATGTGGGTTCACAAACTAGCTGCTTGTCAGGAACCACCCAGTTAATGTTGGAATAATCTCCGTAGGAAGCCTTTTTCTGTACACATGTACATCGCCGTTTCTGTAGCCCATTCATTTCACTTGTAAGATTCAGGAAATATTAAATTTAAAGGTCATTAATTTTTCAGTTCTGATTTCTCTGTGGTGGCAAATCCCTGTCTTAAGATGACTGTAGGAATTGTATGTGCGAATGTGCTATGCTTAAATTTTTGAACATGAAATTTGAAACAATAGGCTGACACTCTTAAAGGGTAATTTGAGACCAAACAGAAGCTGTTCTTGATGTTCAGATAAACCTGATTTAGTCCATAAATGTATCTATATATTTCTGAAGCACTGTAGATTTCAAGTCCATTGGAAAAACTTCATTTCTAAGCAGCAGAGTTGCTGTGCTTTTGTAACTGGATATGTGTTCTCCTGTAATAACATTCCTATAATGATTTTCATGTGTGCTGTCTGTTTCCATATGCAGTGTGGGCTGGAGTCCTTTCTAGTTGAAAATTCAGGCGTTTCCAATGTACCTCCTTGTTCTTCCATGCAACATAGCTTCTTATAGAGCTATGTTGATAATGCACACTGAGGTTATGTGAAAGGGCAGAGAGTCAATGTTTCTGTGGCAGGATGCTCCAGCTCCAAGCTGGAGGATGGAAAAATGGAACCAGACCTGGCAAGAAACTGAATCTGGTGTTTCAGTCTGTGGTCATCATAAATAGAGGCTGTTTCAGATTAATACCCTATGTGCCAGGAGGAATGGATGTAATTGGACAGCGTATCTAAATCAAGGAATTTTCTTCCCTCATTCTTAGGCTTGATTTATTGCAGAATGTGATGGCTGCTTATAGGTGGATCAAATAGTAAGATTTAACTGTATTTCTTCATTCTTCTTGCCCACATGTTGAACTAAATGTTTATACCAAAGTATCATTCTGAGCACCCCCAGTCTGATCTGGCCTTATTTTGTGAGCTGATGTACATATGGGCCATATAGAGATAACTTATAATAAAGAGCTTCTGAGATCCCTATTATTCTTGTGTGGTTTTTCTTTGTTTCATGTAACTTGAGGTCGAAAGGAGGCCCTTGACCTAAATACTGTTTCACTGTCTTCTCATTAGATGTTTTCATGAGAATGCAAATGTACTGCGAGACAAGAAAAAAGGTTGTAGATGAGTTCTGAAGTTGTTTAGCTGAACTTGGAATATCTTTCTTGGAATGAGAAAGAGCAGGAAAGAATAGTGGAAAAAAGGCAGCAACTGAAGGGGGTAAAAAGTTGGATGTTTTTTATAACCATAAATGGTAAAAGTAACCTTGCTTTGCTGCCAGCAAGCAGAAAGTTGGAACAAGGTTTTGATTTACAAAAACAGCTCAGCAAGGGCCATGTAGAGTGCTTCATGCCTGCTATATAAATGTGATTAGCTATAAAATAAGAGAGATTTAACAAGAGTTTAAGCATGCCAAACAGCACCATTTCATGCAGACTATGGAAGCCTGCTTTTAGAGTTCTGTCAATATATGCCAGTTTGGAAAACGATGTCTTTCAAGAGAGAATGTGGATTATTTTTACATATTACCTGAAACATGTTACTTTTTGGTTCTTTGCTCATCCATCATGAGGTCTCTAAAATGAAGCAACATTTATCCTTATAATTGTTCCTTTAGATAATTGGAGAGGACCTAGGCTTTTACATTAAACTGCCTAAGGACATAGAGGTGGATAAGAGATGCTTTCCCTTAATTCCAGTATTCTGTCTTGTTAAATAACCTTTGTGGTCTTTCCCCACCTGTATATTACCACTTTACTCAGGAAGGTAAATTAGTCAGCTTTAAGCTCCAGTGGTCAATCCAGTAAAGCTTCATAGTTGTGGATGGCAAAAGCCTTCATCCACTTTACTGTTTCCTTGCTTGTGGCCCTGGTGGGATGGAAGCTTGGAGTTTAAATTTTCTTAACAAGAAGATTATAAGCAAATGGCTTGCCAGCAAACACGCCAAGTAGAGTTTGGGGAGTGGAGGAAGGGGAAGAGCAGCATTTTTGGGTGCCTAGTGCCATTCCTTGTGAAGATTCGACTGGAGGGAAGTGGAAGAGGGAGTATGAGAATTTCTTTCTGAAAAGTGAAGTATCAAGTTGACTATGAAGATTTAGCTGTTCTCATTAAAATCTGAGGCCAAATGTTTCTTTTAAGACTCAGTCAAAAAACAGAAGAAGGGGAGACTCATTTGAATATGGTTATATGATTTAGGCTTAAACTGAATGTTGAGATTATCTATTACTCTTAATTAGGCAAAGGTAAAGACATCTTCACTTGGTTTAATTGCATTATCATAATATTACTGCCACTTCAGCTAGTTCACAAACAAATATTAAGAATGAACACATCCCTGAAAATATGTAAGAAGCAAACTTAAATTATTAATGCCAGTTATTTTCTTTACATTAAATTGGGAAGTAACTCAAAGCCTCTGGGACACCAGTGTAATACAATGTATAGTTACCTATAAACTTGTTAGTGTATTAAGATACTATTTTTGTTTCTTTTCAAATGAAAGTCACTCTCCATGACATCTAAATGTTTCAAATAACAACATTATTATAGCAAGTATAAAAAATAAATATGGAGACCTTGAATATCATATTACACCGTCTCTTAATTTAACTTGAAAGATATTTGCTCAATAAACCCAAAATGGTTAAAAACTTACTTTTCTATGTATTTTCACTTAAGGAATTAATAAGCAACAGTTTCAAACTGCAAAGTAAGAAACCTCCATAATTTAAGAGAGTAACTGAGGGGATCCATACAGGCAAAGTTTTGATATTCTGTTATACTGTAATTAATATAAAATCACTTTGTGAGAAAGTATTGATAAAATTTCTTTTTTCTCCACTGAAGATAATGTATTATTCATTTGTATAATGATAGAGTGAGGAACTGCTGCACTGTAACAGTTTCATTGATGTCTAAATATGCTTACATCAGATTTATGGTACAGATGCAGGCTTGAATTTGGAATGTATTTTCTTTAGTGAAATTCAAAGGAAGCTTTTATCCCCATATTTCATACTCATTAAATATTGGAGGTTCTAAAACTTAAAACTGAGTCCAAAGGCACAAAATTGGTTGTTAAGTAATTATTAAATGTGAAAAAGCCATTTTGCATAGGCTCTGAATACAATTCTGGTTTTAACAAAGAAAAAAAATGTGATTTAATGCAGTGCACTCACTATTAAAGAAGTATTTAATAGGTTAATCTTTCAAGGTAATTTAATTTTCTTGGTAGTTCAGAAGCAGAAAAAGATTAACAGTTTGGATAGTTGTACTAACACTGAAGACTTATTGATGACTGAGTTTAATTACTGGCTTTTGCATGTGATGAGCTAGCTATCCATTGAGGAAACTGATTCTCAGAAATTGGAAAAGAAAACAAAACTGGTTGCTACATACATCCAAAATTGAAGATATAGCCAAAGCAGATATATGATTCCGTGGCTGTATAGAATGAGATTAACCCTGCCAGCATCTATATGTGCACTGTTGATGTGTTTTAGCTGAAATCTCACTCTGTCTGCTATATGCGGTATGGAGCCTTCTGTTTGCAGATCTTAAATGAGGATGCATTCATGTCAAACAACATACTGGCTTAGGGAGAGGAATGTATAACTGTGCGTTTGTTGTTGGGTTTTGAAGTCTATTCCCTTTTTCCCCCAGTCATTAAGTTGTGGTGGGAAAATTCTACTATTCATTTTGCCTTTAGATCCTAGAATTGTTTAGTTTGAAAAAGACCTTTAAAATCAATGAGTCCAACCATTTAACCCAGCACTACCAAGTCTACCACTAAACTGTGCCCCTAGGCATCTAAGTCTTTTAAAATACCTCTGGGGATGTTGACTCCACCACTTTCCTGGGCAACCTGTTCCAGTGCTTTATAATTACCTTGAAAAAGATGATCACAAAGTCACAGTATGTAGTCACACACAAAGTGACTTATTGCTATGTTGCAGGTGTCTTGTGTAAAAACATGAGTTGATCTGCTGTGTTCTTTTTCTGGTCTCTCATTTCCTAGCTGGAATGTAAAAACTTTTTCTCAAATGTTAATTACTTTGCAGTAATTTATTTCTTTTGTCAAGTTATAGACCTTAGATCAGACTTCAGGCTGAGAAGTAACTGCTAAAGACATTGTTGCCTTATCCAAATTTGGGAGTACACAGAGAGCAAAAAATTGCAGAAAATGCAATTCCTGGACTATGATTAAATCTTGTTGCCTTAATTCCTGCCCTCCACCCTGCAAAATGAAAACCTGCTAAGCAATTCAAAGCTTGACACCTATACTTCAAATATTCTGTTGCTGTGAGTTAGCTTTCCACAGCTTGACCTTCAGGGCTGGATGTTGAGAGAAATACAGTCATACTATAGTAGAAGCTGGTTTTCCTCTGTTTAATCATGGTGTAGCATCTAAAGATGACCTCTCACTGTAAAGTAAAAAGATTTTGTATCTTCTTAGTTGTCACTCTGTAAGTAGTTTTTCTGATCTGCCTACATGAAATGGAAATGCAGTTATTAATATCAGAGTTCATTCTTGCAGCAAGGATGATTAGTTAAGGTTGTAAGCCATGCTAGCACTTTCTTAATGCTGGTACAGGGTTTTCTTTTCGTAAACTCAAATCTCAGTAATAGTCAATGCAGAATAAATTACTTGGTCAATGTTAATATGAGTGATCATTTGCAGAAAAGAAGGTGCTCCTGTCTGTTCCAATTACCTTATTTGCCTTACCAGTCCTAAAGCATGGTTTACCCTATTCTCTCATTTTAGTGAACTGATCTTACTCTTTACATCTTTTCAGGCATTTTGTCAAATGCTTTGGGGCTGCTTTTTCAGCCGTAAACTGATGTCTTAAAAATATTGCTGTGACTAATCCCTGTCAACACAATTATCAGTACACAGGATCGCTAGTTCAACAAATTCAGAACTACTCTACTGCAGTGAAACTTTAGATGAAACTGACTTCCTGTTAGATGATGTTGGTTACTTACATAGACAAACACAATTAGATGTTTCTGGTGCACACAAAAATGTCTGTTTGACACAGCAGCATTAATCTTAATATTTTTATGCTTATATTAACTAACCTGCAAAATAAAAGTGTGAAGTTATGTCAGACAAAAGAAGTGTGTGTAAACTTTTTTTACAAAGGCTTAAATGTAACAGTTTTATCTGGACACTGGAAAATACAATTGCCACATCACAATAATATGACATAAATACATAGCATTAGGACTTAGTCTTGTGCACCATTTTTCATAATTTTTTCTTGTTTGTTGATGTGTTTATTAGCATTATAGATTAAAGATTTTGGACTGAACATAGCAAACTGCTTCCCTAAGCACATTAATATTTAAAATTCTTTGTGAGTGATACCACATACTTGACATTTCATATTAATCACAATAATATGGCATAAATACATAGCATTAGGACTTAGTCTTGTGCACCATTTTTCATAATTTTTTCTTGTTTGTTGATGTGTTTAGCATTATAGATTAAAGATTTTGGACTGAACATAGCAAACTGCTTCCCTAAGCACATTAATATTTAAAATTCTTTGTGAGCAATACCACATACTTGACATTTCATATTAATCAAGTAATGAAGTGTACTAAGAGCACTTACTCATCACCTCTTTTTAACCCCTGAGGAAAAAAGTGAGAACATCTCTTTCTGCACTGAGGAGTGCTTCATGCTTTCATTGCTACCTTTCTGTATCTGAGAGAGATAAAAAAGTCTGAAAGACGTTTTACCAATTGAACCTTGAATAGCTATGTGTTATTTGGACAGACAAGCATTGACTAAAGCAGTACTTTTTTATTATATCGTTGTAATAAACCTGACCAGATGTCTTTAGCTGTGTTGCTCCCATTTAAAAATTTTTCCAGCACTGACTTGTAACCTAACTTTGACATTCCTGTATATTCGTGTTTTAATGCCATTAGTATCTGAAGAAATTAACTGAAGATGGTTTTATGTTTGAGAAAGAGGGGATATGGTGTGTGTGTACACACATATGTGTGCACTCTTTTAAAACAATTGTGCCCTCTGCTAATTTTCTAGTTTCAAGGAGGTCCCACTGGTAGTGAGTAAGCAGTGAATAGTAAGGTCAGGCCCTCATTTACAGCTGTCCTTCTCAAGAAAATGTTCCTTACTTTTTTGCATATGCTCATGAGAAAGTGAAAAAGGCACTGGTACCAATTTATTCACAGAGAGCTAGGAAAATACCAACTGTATGTAGTTTAAGAAGGGCAAGTGCTGGATTCTGCCATCTGTGGTGGGGTTGTATGGGTAGACTGGGGAAGGAGAGGCTGGAGAGCAGCAATGTAGAAAGGGACCTGGGGGCCCTGGTTAGTGGCAAGACATGAGTCAGCAGTGCCCTGGCAGCCAGGAGGGCCAACCCTGTCCTGAGGGGCATCAGGCACAGCATCGCCAACCAGGCAAGGGAAGGGATTGTCCTGCTCTGCTCTGCACTGAGGCAGCCTCACCTTGAGCTCAGGTTTGGATGCCACAATATAAGAAGGGTATAGAGCCATTAGGGAGCATCCAAAGGCAAGCCATGAGGATGGTGTAAGATTTGGAGGGGAAGCAGCATGAGTGGCAGCTGAGGTCACTTAGTCTGTTCAGCCTGGAGAAAAGGAGACTAAGAGGAGACCTCACTGTGGTCTTCCAACATCCTCACAAAGGGAAGAGGAAGGGGAGACACTGATCTCTTCTCTGTGGTGACCAGTGAGAGGACTCAAGGAAATGGTCTGAAACTGAGTCAGGAGAGGCTTTGATTTGTATCAGGAAAAGATTTTTCACCCAGAGGGTGAGCACGGAAACAGGCTCCCCAGGGAAATGGTCACAGCACCAGGCTTAGCATAGTTCACAAGGTTCAAGAAGCATTTGGACAAGGCTGATTCTTTGAGGGTCCTGTGCAGGACCAGGAATTGAATTCAATTATCTTGATAGTCCTTTCTGTCAGGAAAATTAATCCACAAACACCAGAGGTTTATGTCCAAAAAGGAGACAGAAGAGTCCTTTTACTTTATTCGAATAAAGGGAGAGACCATGGGGCCTTCCCCTGGGGTCTCTCAAAATTTTGGAGAACACAGCCTCCTTTTTATCCTTATTTCCTGGCTGCATGTCCCTCTTTCCCTATTGGCTGAGGTACTTGAGAGGTACAGACTTCCCAGAATGCCTGATACCTAAGATTCCTCTCTAATGTATAAACCTCCCTCTTAATTTTTAATTCTTATGGAACCAATGGTTTTTCCCCATTGTTTCTTCCATCTTTCAATATCTAATTTCGGATATCGGCAAACCTACAGTTTGTTTATAAAGGCAAATATCTTTTTTCCATTCATCAATCAGTAGAATCTTTCCCATTGTTTCTTTTATTTCTCAGTGCTAGTTTTATATACCAACAGAACCACGGTTCGTTTGAAAAGACACATCCATTCCTCTAATTTCCAACTCAGCATATTCTATGTTTATGTGATAGGTATAAGTCTTCTGGCTCAGTGTAAAGTATGGAATTTCTGTCATAGGTTTAATCTAACCTGGTCAGTTGATGCAAGGGTCAACTGTAGAGAGAAATAGCTATGTGAACAGAGCCATGTAGACATAGAAAAGCTGTGCTAAAGCAATATGTCCTTGAGCAGAGTAGTTAGAGATAACAGAAGGCTTGTAGTTAGAGAAACAGAGGCTAGGAATGAAAAACAGAGTGTATGCTAATACAGCTTCTAGAGTAAGCCAATTAAGTAATGCCAGTTGTGCCTATTAATGAGTAGTTTTCTGTAAGCATATAAACGTAACCGATCTGAAATAATAAACGAAGCTTGCTTATCCGCTACGTTAGTGGGGAAAAGCCTTCTCTCCCAGCTGAAAATAGCAACAAACAGCAACAGTCAACCCTTGTGTGGGAGCATCCCATCTAATGTCTCAGCGTGGGCTGTTGTGCACCAGCAGCCTTGTCTGCAGAAAGGTGTTTCTTTCTTGGTGTGCAAGTGTACTACTATAATTGTACCACAAAAGGTATACCTAGGTACCCACTGGCAAACCTCTTTGCCTGCTTAGTATGCAGGGAAAGAAAAGGAGTGATGATCACCTTCAGGACTCAGGAACATGAAGCTGAAGAGAATGGAGCTGCTCCTGCTGAGCACCAAAACCCTACAGAGAATTTATTATAGAGTGTAGTGGAGGAGATTTGCTTGTAATTTTACCAAAGTCTAGCTTTTATCCTATCCCAGTTAACGTATGTCCTCTGGCTAGTAACCTGCTTGGAAATGTGCTCAAATTAATTCTACTGGGCTCTCCGTGGAGCACTGAGGGTGGGAGAAACAGTTACTGTGTAAAAACTATTGAGTGGTTTCACATGTTGAATTTCCTTCCCCTTTTCATTTAGATCACCAACAAACATTCTCTCTGGCAAGCACAATTTTCAAGAATTTAGGCTTGGTGTTGAGAAATGGAATGTAGCATTATTTTTTCTGTCTTCATATCCTTGCCTCTGTTTTTTCCCTCCCATAAATCTTATACATTTACTGTACTCAGCTGTGCCCTTTTGGATTCTTAAAACTCTGAACTTTATTTGTTCTTGTCTGTGTTCCGTCTTAAAACTTATAACTACTTCTAAGAAATTACTTTTATTTCTTGTGCATACCTAACTCACCCATGTTTTTTTCTGCCTCCAATCTGCAAGTTTATGCTCTTTTTCATTATTCTGTGTTGTGAGGCTTTGAGAAAATTTATGAAGTATCATTATTAAAATATGAATATCTATCTAATATCGATATCCAACTGGGATGGACAAAAGACTGTAACAGTTGAAGTTAGAAAGTGTATGTTTATTACAGCTGGACAGTGCATGGGATATTTCCCTAATATGCACTGCAAAGTTCACAAGTAGTTACAAAGCCTTTTATTCACACAAGTGTTGAATACCCAAAGTACAAATGCATATTCATACCCCTGTCACCTTCTCTTCTCTGCTTTGTATGCTAATTGGAAAAAAGGATATTAAGCATGCGTATTTTGTTCAATGCATGAGTGACAAACGAATCTTTGGTAGAACTTTTAATTTCCCATGTTCAATGGGCAGGATATCTGCAGTTATCTTCTGTCCTTGAGATATTTACCACATTTTGTTTTTCATTTGCAAGCACAGCTTGCATAAACATAAAGCTGACAAGCAAATGAGTTACTAATCCGGGACAGCTGATCTAAGATCCAGTTTCTGTTAACTGAAACAAACCTTATCTACCTACTTCAGCAACTATAGTCTTAACTTTCCTAAAAATCCTTAATTTTTCAAAATTATTGTCTCAAAATCCATGTGTTAGTCTCTATCACCCAACTCCCTCTACCCCTGAAAAACAGCCACTTTTAACAGTTAACTGTGATCTAACATTTTAGGACAAAGACTACTTTTTAACTTTTAAAGTCAAGGCTGGTGCTTGATCAGTCTTTCCTCTGTGGTGTTCCTGCTCCTTGCCTCTCCTTCTTCATCCATCTTTCTCTGTGCAGGAGTTTGTGAAGCTATGTAGAGCCAAATATCTTGGAGGAAGGACAAGCAAGCATAGCATTACCTCACAACAATTATTTTACTTGGTTTCTTTTGGGGGTGGCAGTTCTGTGGGATTCCATGGGATACCTCTGGGTTAAACTGTTGTGTCAATTGTCCAAGTCCTACAGTATAACTTTGTTTCTTTGATTTGTTTGTTCTTTTTTTTCTGGTAGACTTAAGCATACTCCACATAAATGCATGACACTTTCCTAGCCACAATGAAACCCCAAATGCCTGTATATGTTGAAAAATAGAATGCTCTGTCTCCAGCACTATGTCCTTGTGTCAGCTGCAAAGAGGAATCACATCCAGTGTGAGTCTTTCTTTTCTTTGTGGCCATTTGTCATGAGTATGGTTCTGAAATGTTTGTACTTCAGAATGGAGGGTCACCAGGATTTTATCCCTAATAGTTAGAGGTATTGAGGAGAAGTGATTGTCCGTAAGCTTTTGAAATACCCTCTTTTGTCTGTAGATCTGAAGCGAAGAACCTAGTGATTGGTCTGGAAATGTGTATTGAATGTCTTACAAATGCAGTTTGTGAAATTTCATTCTGGGTGGATTTTTTTTGGATAAAGCTGAGAGAAGAGGCTTTCTCCATAATAGCAACTCTTGAGTTGAGAGTCAACTCTCTTTGGGCAGTTTCCTTTGTGAAGGCTGTGCTTATAGGAAAGGACTTCTTATCTGAAAAGAAATGTGTTATACATATTAGTCTAGAGACATTACTTTTCCTGCTGATAATGTAAAATTATATGTACCCTTGTATAATAACCATTTTTGAACAATGAGCGAAAAGGGATAAAAACACTGAAAGGCTTCAGCCAGGCATGACTAGTACCTTTTAATGTTACGCATAAAATTGAGCTGACAGAAAAAGAGTAAGCTGCTGTCCCGGTTTTAGAGACAGTTAT
>VWYI01019885.1:2274-13708 GCA_013399455.1 Anthoscopus minutus | reverse complement strand
TTTTTTAGTTTGTTTGTTTTGTTAATAAATTTTCGTTATAGTCTTAAGTTTAAGCCTGCGTTTTCCTTTCTTCTAAAATCATATCTCACAACAAAAAATAAGTGAGCTAGTAAGTTTTAGCTAGCTCTAAACCCACAACATTTCTTTGGTGCATTAGCCGAAAAATTTCAAATTGGCAATTTTAAAACCACTACACGTAATTAGTGTTTCCGCCCAGTTTCAACTGAACCTGCCACAACAATAAAGCCATTTCCTTGATGAACAAAGGGTGACCATGCTTATTCAGCTCTAGTCAATTTCCTAGGTATTATTTTGATATATTTGATGTGAAATTACATTATTCTGATATAAAAGTACAACAAATTTTTGAAAATACCTGATAAACTGACAGAAAAAAAACACTTGCCTTTTGAAATAATTTTTACTATAAATATTTTTTACTTTCTGGATAGCATAGAATTTTACTTGGCATATTTTGACTATAATTGTAAGATAAATTAATTCACAGTATGATTTAGTTCTACTTTTACATGACAAGACTTATAGACAGTCAAGCACACATACATGTACACATATGTTGGGTTTACTTGACAATGCAGTTAGACTTGCACAATCTATTTCATAGCAATCATTTGGAAACTTTTGTTTCTATATTTAACCACAATGACAATTTGTTATTGAGTCACTGTGACTATTGTCACTATTGTCTTTTAGTCATTTAAACAATCCAATCCCATCAAGCTTTGTTTTCAGTGATATTTTTTGAAAACTTGTGGCAACATAAGAAAATCTTTAAATAATAGCCACATGATTCATGTCATATAAGGATAAAATGTGTTGTCTAATTTTTACCTGAAAAGCAATCTAAGCTTTCAGGTTTATCATTAACAGTCCAGTAAACTTAATATTGGCACCAGGCATAAGGGAACATGCATATGTAACATTTATAATTTAAAATGTCAAGTAGAATAAAATAGGTTACCTACTCAAATACATCACATATAAACCCAAGTGGAAGTCACGTATGATAAAATGAAGGAGATGATAACATCCTCCACACCAAGTCAGCCATGTCATCATGGGATGTGATGTCCCAATAAAAATTCAGTCATCAGCTTACGATTCCCTCCTGTCACCCAGCTGAGTAAGGACAAGATCCAGCCAGTTAACTAGCGCTTAGCAGGATGACTCTGAAATTACTTAGATTTCTTCTGTGAGCATGACAGATAAGCAGGAAATGTGCTTGCCACCTTACTTTGTGAAGGTGTCCAGAGTTAGTTAGTTAATGGCGGGAACTGGTTTTAGAGGCAAAGCACCTAGATTTAAGTGTCTAATGTGAGTTCAATATGTAAGTTCCTATTATGAGTTTAAAGCTTTGAGACCATTTCTCAGCCCATAGGGATGGAGCTGGTGTCTGGTCTCAGAGACAGCTTTGCTGAGGATCCCCAGCAAGAGTTTTCTCCTGCATTACTTCAGGAGGAGCTTTAAATACCCCATGATCCTGTGATGAACTACATTGTAACAGCATCAAGATCCACTTGATCTGGACCCTGACTCACAGACTAATGGACCTTAACATCTGCCTCATCACTGTGAAACTGATGTTTCACTTGCCCTAGCTCAGGTGTGGGGAGGTCTGATCAGGCTTTACCAAGTGAAAAAATGAGCCAGACATGGATTTTATTTTGTCTTTTGTTATTTGGTCCTCACTTCTTTGAGAAGTGACTTGCGTTTCCTTTCCCCTTCTTGCTGGAAGCTGGAAGAGACTGCCCAGAGAGGCTGCAGAGTCTCCATCACTGGAGATACTCAAGAACTGTCTGGACACATCCTATGCAATGGGCTCTGGGATGACCCTGCTTGAGCAGGGAGGTTGGACCAGGTGATCCACTATGGTGCCTGCCAGCCATGCTGTGGCTCTGTGTAGCATCATCAGATACTCACTCAGCCTAGAAAATGAAGCCATTAATCAGATACAGAACAGGAGTATTTGTTTAAATGCCTGTTTTAGTTACAATGCTTCCCACAGTGCTAAGCATTCTAGTAAGTCATGCAGTAGTTACACAGCAAAGGTCCTACCAATTTAGCTTATAGGATCAGCAAAGGCATTCATTTACCTCATTTGTTTTAGCAAACAGTTTCTCAGGAGTAAGCATACGTAACACAGGTGTTGTCTTGTGCAAGTTTACCTGAACTTCTTATTTTCTTAAGTGAAAAGTTTGTTTCCAAGAAAACAGCATTAGAGTACCTCAGCCTCTGATGTGTTAGTTTTGTATATGCCTGCCATAAAAGAAAATTGAAAAGCTTAAATTGTCATATTCTTCACCTTAAAAGTTTGTCTATAGAAGCAATTTTGCAAAAATGAAATGTCATACTGCTCACCTCTGTGCACTGTGGTAGAGTGAATTCATTCTGGTTTGGATATGGGTGCACATATGGGTTCCATGCACCTGTCAAGTCAGATTGTTTCCATGCATACAACCAGTACTTGCAGGATCTACAGGCCATTTACAAGAAAATTATAAGTCATTCTAGTACTTCCTATAGTTACTCCTGCTGCATTGTGGCAAAATATATTACTTTCTGACATTTGTAAGATATGTTTATTGAGAATAAGCCTGCTTTTTAAGATCATGAAAATAAAATATTTGTGTCTTAGAACTTCCAGAATGAAGTATGTTAAATAGAGCATTGTATTTGATTTCTATAAATCAGGATAATACCTCTTTACTAAAGAATTCTGACATCTGTTGCTGAAGCTGCAGGTCTTATTTTTTAATATTCTATCTGTAATATGAAACCATGGACTTAATTCTCTCTCTGAGTGATACTAAAAAAATCACCTTTCATCCTTGTTCTCCTCTGCTTCAAGGCTTTTTATCATAGCAATCTCCCTTTCATATGCCTCCCAATGACAAGCAACGTAGCATTTCAATCCTGCTGATTTTGCTCTCACACTAGTCATTGTCCAGGCTTCCTCCATAAGCAGCAAAGAATTACCTGCACTGATAAAGTGAAACTGAATCTGCCATGGAGACTTTACACACTTTGCCTAAGGCGACCTTTTAAGCAGAAGCATATTTTCACGTAAGATTGACCACTGTGGCACAGTTCCTCCACATGTAAACCTCACTGTGCAAAAATCTGCTAAGAGGAGACTGACTTACAAATGATTCATGAAGAAAAAATTTCTATGCACAGAATTAATTATTATTACTGACTGTTTTTTAAATATGAAGACATCAGTATAGGGGCTTTAACTACTAATGGGGAGCCTAGTCTTAACTACTGAAAAAAAATCGATACAGAATAGTAAGTATTGCTCTGTTTTTTGTACTTGGTAGTGTTTATAAAGAACAGCACCAAATCAGTTTAGCAAGTTTTATTACTATTTATCATCCAGGTTAATTGTTATTCTAAATACTTTTATTTCTGTGAACTTTTAAGTATAGATGCCAGGATTTTTATACTTTTGACATTATGTGGTATATGACTACAGATACTGCCTAGCCTTGATATTATGATACTTAGGATGGGAGTGATTTGAAAATATATACATAGATTAAGCAACAGCTCATAAAAAACCTGATTCTGATCATTCAAACATTTTAAAAATATGTTATAATTGATATTCCAGTGATTGAAGTTTACTTTTAGGCTTACTGAGATTTTTTGCCATCAAAATCACAAATCCATTTACCTTTCTCAGAAATATTATCTGAAATCTACCATGGAGAATTAATCAAATGGTCAGATGTGAAGTTACTGTCTGTCAGGGACACCTTTAACCCTGTTCTGAGTGAGCTGGTGTGACAAAAGACAAGTCACAAGAGCTTGCAGCATGCTGGTTGTATTCCAGCCTAATAACTGAGGCCCATCTCTGATAGGCAGAACAAGGTGCAGCTGGGTGGTGAGTGAGTTCACCAGCAGATGTTGCACAGAACATCTGATGTATGGAAAGATAGCAAAAGGTATCTCAAGATGCACTTCAAGGACGTGCTGATGGTATATTTGACTGAGAGCAAGTTACTATAAAACAATGAGACTGGGAGCACCAAAATGAGGAAAGATGTTGCTCTCTTAGAAGGGAAACAGCACATCTTCAGCTGGGAAATGCAGAAGTGAGAAGGGAACACTTACAACTCAGGCATTTAATACTGCTGTTTAACTAAATAGTAAAAATGGTTTATCACACACAGGTTTAAGTATACCCTGCACATCTAAGTAGCTTGACTTATTCCAGCAAACCCACAAAATACAATAAACTAACATCTATGTGATCATGAATTAGGTAATAACTAACATGATTAGAGAGATAATTTACAAAAGCATGTATTTACAGAACAAGGCAGAATGGCTTCAAACTGAAAGAGAAATTGAGATTAATCTAATTGAGATTAGATATTAGGAAAAAAATCTTTGAAGCTGGTGGGACACTGGAACAGGTTGCCCAGAGAAGTTGTGGATGCCCCATCCCTGGATGTGCCCAAGACCAGGTTGGATGGAGCCCTGAGCAAGCTGATCTAGTGGAAGATGTCCCTGGCCATAGCAGGGGAGTTGGACCTAGATGATCTTTAAGGTCCCCTTCCAAGCCAACCCATTCTGTCATTCTTTGATTCTATGATAATTGTATCTCCAGTATGCAAAGTTGTTAAAGTAGGAAAAACTGGAAATTGTTTCGAGTCGCATAAACATTATAGAAAAGTTTACTAATTTATCAGTTGGCTGAAGGCAGTTGAACTAGCCTGATTTTGTAGTGGTATATGAACAATCAGCGCTGAGAGAAGAGGTAAGACAGAATGATTAAGTTATGTGTAGCTCAAAAGTGTACATTGTATCCTACCTGTAATTGTGTGAGTGTTCTCTTTCACTGTAAGACAGATTTGAATTATCAAACATCTCAGTATGATTATCCTAAAAACAAATTTCAGCAACAATTAATGAACACTTTCCACTTAAAAGGTGGAAACACAAAGCAGCTCATTACAAATCCTCCACTAGGATTTTCATCTGTATGGTAAGAAAATAAATGTTTGTTTTGACTCCTGCAACAGTATTTTGCATTTCAATTAATGTGAAATTTACACTTATATTTATTTGAAAATGAATGCTAACAAGATCACATTTATTTTGCATTAGAACTGCAGCCTTGATTGTTGATGAAAATAAAGCACCCAGAAGACATTGGCATTGATTTGCTATTATCTAAGTTTTATTTTGTATCTAGGTTATTTTTATTCTGTGAAAAGGGAAGAATTGGAAGTATTATGTACAGCATTTAAGTACTATACAAAATAACTGGTTCCATTATAATGCAGTCCTCTCAAAATATCTTTCAGAAGACATTTCCTCTTACATTTTTCAGGTATTTCCATTAGTGATGCATCCTTCAGAAATAATGAATCATCATGGATGTCATTTGCACCCTTTTATATCCGGCATAAGACCCATATTAAACTGCAGTTCCAGCCTCTCTCTCCAGATGGTATCCTGTTCTACACTGCACAGCACCTGGGTACTCGGTCAGGTAAGGGGATTCCAGCTTGCTGCTGTCAGCCAGGTACTTTAATGAAAAAGAAAGGGAGAACATTGGGGTGATTCAGGCATTCAGACTCATTGCCCAAGGTGGCTGGGTTTTATCACAGAACAATAGAATGTTAGGGCAGTGGAAGGGGACCTAAACATCATCTAATCCCAAGTCCCCTGCCATGGGCAAGGACGTTGCTCAAGACCTTATCCAACCTGGCCTTGAATGCCCCAGGGATGGGGCATTCACAGTCTCCCTGGGCAACCTCTTCCAGTGTCTAACCACCCTCACAGTAAAATATGTCTTCCTAATATCAAACCTAAATTTCCTGTCTTTCAATTTGTACCCATTGCTTACTCTGCTGTAGCCCTTACAAAGTCCCTCTACGGCTTCCTTGTAGCCCCCTCCAGATACTGGAAGGTTGCTGTAAGTTCCCCACACAGCCTTCTCCAGGCTGAACAGCCCAAACTTTCTCAGCCTATCATTGTAGGGAAGTTTCTCCAGTCCTCTTATCAACATTATGGCCTTCCTCTGGACTAGCTCAAATAATTCCATGTCCTTTTTATGCTGGGGACATCAGAATTGCATTGTACAGTTGATTTGAACTGTGGATAATCAAGTTCATAAGAAAAAAACATGCAAACCCAAATTTTTAGATAGTCCAAAGCCAGCAAGTACTTAATGAACTAATTTAATGGTTCAGGAAAGTACTTCCCCTTGAAAGTGACCACAGCCAGCTTTTAAGAAGCTACACTAAGATTCTCACTTTGGGGAGCTGGCTCAGTGTTTTAAATGGCCAAAACCAAAGCCATATAAAAATTGATGAAACAAGTTAAGTGAAAGCAGAGCAAATAAGGCTTCTCAGAAGTGTAGCTTTTTATTATATAAGGTTGGAAAGTGTGCTGGTGCAGCATGTAAAATATGCAAGTTCTGCATTTCCCAGATATGAAGGGTGACAAATAAATCTAAATAAAATATTTATAGAAGTATTTTAAACTTCACTAAGTTAACATTCCTAAAACTTCATGTCAAGGAAACATACGTTCATAGTTTAAGTACATTCTAAACTTTAGTTTTTAAGGTGTGCATTTTTTGTAATTACTTTATTAACATACTCAGCTGTATTTAAATGGTGATTGCAGATTTTTAAACAGAACATTATGTGTCATCCATAACATCACCTTAGAGCAAATTTTTAATTTGTATTGAGCAGTTGGTTATGCAAAAATGATGCTTTATAAGACCAAAAAAAAATATTATCGTTCATGTACTTTTTCATTCCTTTGTTCAAAGTCTAAAGCTATTTTAATAAACATACTCAGCCACAAAGTCATATAAACACAAATATGCCCAATGTACCAGCACCTTACTGTGTACACAGATGTTTCAACAGGTTGATAATGCATCATACACTGCTGACACCTCCTGTTTGCCTTGTTCTAATTGCAACCACATACAGAGAAGAAGCTTCAAAGAAAAAGACATGGAGCATTTGTAATAAAAATACATGTATTAGCAAAAAGCTCTGTCTTCTGCAATGAATCTTTTATAGTTCTATCATTGACAGGCCAAATTCTGAGATTCTTAGTGAATTGTTCTCTCCTGCATAAACTAAAGCATTACATGGGCCATGAGAAATAGGAGAAAAAAGGGATCTCTCTCAAAAAGAATAGTCAGAGGTCATGGAAGCAGCTAGCATATAATGAAATTAAATGCCTCTTTGGAAGCATCAAAGAGAGTGCTAAGTATGTTTAACTTGGGCTGGGAGTGGTGTAGTCCGAGCATGCCCTCATACTCTTGCCATTCCTGAGTGTTTAGTTTGCACAAAAAGAATATTTTCTTTCAATCATTTTCTAGAATCATAGCAAGTCCATTTCAAAATAAAATTTCTCTTATATAGAGGGATTTATTTAAAAATTTCTTACTACCACTTTCACTGTCCTCAAGTTTAGAAAGGTTCAAGAAAAGCTAATCTCCTGGCTTTTTATTTTTGCCTTCATATAATCCTGTCAAATCCAGGCCAGAATTAGATTGATGAAAGACTTAGAAGTATTCTTAGCAGCCAGCAGATGAGATAGAGCTCTCTGTTGGAGATTAGATTAGAAAGCACTTCAAATAAAGCTTCTTCTAGACAGTTTTGAAATAGTGAATAAATTAATTGCTGAAATCACAGGATTTTGTTTATAAAATTCCTTTCTAATAGGAAATAATTAGGAATTTCTTTCGTCACTAGGCAGTGTTGGTTTTTTAAAATAAATGAGCTGACCATGCAGCTAATTTAGCAATGATACTGAGTAGCACAGTTATGTATCAGCTTGGTCCCTCACACACATAAACACTGGGACTTCTCCTTCAGGAACATGTGCCACCAAATAATCCTCCCATCATTAAAAATAAAATCACATCTTTAGTAGGTGAAGAAAAAACATGAGATTTCTGACTAAACATTTTCTTCCAGATTTTTCCTTTTCAAAGAACATGACAGAACTTTCTAGAAAGGGCAAGTCTCTCCTTACTTTGAAGTTGATCTGCTGGTTCCAGCTTCTATTCCTCTAAAAATATCACTACTCCAGTACAACATTTAAACACCTCACAAACTGGCATAAGATGGAATCCTGTGAATCTGTTAGCATAATTTCCTAAAATTGCTTGTCATCCATTTTGTTGCTTTGTCTATTTCTGAATGCGCATTATGACTTTAAGTACGGTACTACCGATTTCTGCAGGCCCTAAGAAAATAATTTCCTAAGTTTGACAAAATTTATGTGGCTAGCAATATTAATAATAATTTGGGGATAAAACCCAACCCAACAAGTGAGTTGACTTCAGAAACTTGAAGACAGAATGACAAGGGGACTTTCTTCCCTTGTTTTGACTACTTGCTCTATGCACTGCTTCTGAACAAGGTCTCTGCAGACACTATGGAACTCATGTGGAGTCTAGCACACTGTTTGTAGAAGGCCAGCTCACACTTTTTCAAGGGCAGTGTGTCCTATTTTTACCAATGAAAGCATGAGACTCCTAATGATTAAACAGCCTTGAATTCTGGCAGGGCTTGCTGGATGCCCAAGTACTTGAACAATGTATATCATTCAGTCCATTTACACAGCAACCACTATATAGTTGGAGGCCTTGGCATTCTCAGTAAAAGGCAGTTTAAAAGGAGCCTTGCTTTTTTGTTGAGCCATAGCAATACTGAAGCTTTACATTTGTTAGCAAAAGTGGAATATGCCACAGACTGCCTGCATTATTCCAGAGTTCAGGCCAGGGTGATGGAAAGGTTTGCTCCCCAAAGAGAGAACAAACAGTCATGCTATGTGACTAAGAATGAAGTCAGGTCAATAAACAGAATGGGATGACTCATGCTAAATTGAACACTCAATACTTGCAACAGCAGTTCTCTGTCTCTCTTTAGCCAGATTATGTTACCTACCTGGTCTGAAAAACCTAAAAACTTTAACTCCTGATAGTTAAGGCATTTCAGTTTATAAATCTGTAACATGAAAATAAGAGAATGCCAGTACAAGTGTGTGATGTCTGCATGATTTTCTAAAACATTGCTTATGATGAAAACTCAATCATGGAACTGGACTAAAATCTTTTGGAAATATTCAGAACTTCTACATACCTAATAGGCAGGAGTATTATTTTCCTAATCAGAAAGAAACTGATCATTCACTCACTTTTAAAATAAGAAACTGAGTGATTAAGTAATTTCTCTTTGCAGCCATATTTCCTTAGCTGACAGGGACAAAATTTCTGCTTTGTTACTAGTTTTGGAATCGTTTGTCTGGCTAAATCAGCAGAGTAGGATGCAGAAGTGCCAGTCAGCTGTGTGACAGAATAGACATCCCCACTGCCTTGAAATCTGTTGCATATGAAGTGTTACTGGTACCCATTTGACAGTGGCAAGCAAACCAAAAAAGTTTGGCAAATTAAGGCTGCTCAAGGAAGGTGGCTCTTTCCAGCTGCCAAAATGTGCCAGGATGACAGTGGTGACTAAAGGAAGCCCAGTAAGTTTAAAGATGAAACACATTTTGGAAAGGTGAGGTTGAACAGTCTAATCTACAAATAGGTAAGTGCCCAGCCCTTGTAGATGCATGGACATCACTGTTTGGATCCCAGCTGTGCCCTTCCTGCTAATGGATGGTGCTCCAAACTTAAGCTGGACTCTACTTACTGACACACTGATTTTTTTTACATGGTTTGAGAAATCTACAGGCTTGTTTTCAGTCTTGCATGAGCTGTGACATGGAAATCCACACATGAAGCAGAATAAATTATAATAGTCCATGAAAGCATATCCATGGGTAGCTCTTTTAAATGCCCATTAGGGGCACTAGCTATGGTTACCCCTAGGTTAAGATCAAGTTACAACAGCTGCAACAAGCTCCTTTACCTTGTCAGCCAGCTGGTACCTAACAGCATGCACACACTCAGACATGGGCAAAGACAAGGTTAACAAACTTAAAGGAAGGCAGTTTCAGCCATGTTGACATATTACCAGCTAGAAATTAACAGCAGAAGTTGAAGAGGGTGGGAAAAAGGCTCATCTCTTCTCTCTTCTTCGTTCCCTCATTTCACCCCTTTCTAGCCCTTCCTTTTCTTCCCTGTTTTCTCTCCTTGGCCTTGGGCCTTATTCGGGCTACTGGACTTGCTCAAGAGGCATGTGAAGGACAACTGCTGGGCAGTTAGGTTCCTCTCAGGTGGACACCACAGTGCATCACCTTCCTTGGCCACACACTGTAGCCATTAAACTGGAGGTTGATAGGGTTATTTCAACCCCTTCTAGACAAGAAAAGTTCTGCCTCCTAGAAGAATATGTAAGGGGTGACAAGTCTAAGAGGATGTGGTTCAAGTCCATGGAAAATCATATAGGAGAGCAGGATGAGAGGAAAACTGAAGAAAAGAATGATGATTTTAAAAAAAGAATGAAAGCAATGCAAACTCAGCTCAGTAAGGCAAGAAGGAGCAGTGAGCAGACACCTCTTGGAGCTGTGATGGTTACAGGATGCATCATGCCAGTATAAGGCAGTAATACTGCTCGAGACACAGGCACTTCATTATGGTGGCTTAGCAAGGTCAGTTTGGAATGAAGATGAGCACATAGCAGAACCTAGAATAAGTGGTTTCATTAACTGGGAATGATTCCCATGAATGTTACTGCTTATGAGGATAAAAGGCTCAAATGCTTGCTCTGCCACCCAGATGGTGTCAATGATCAATAACAACTTCTGAAAAAAACGGTGGAAGGAGAGTGGAGAAAATGCTGCTCAATACCACAGTGATAGAAACTGGGCTTGAGCTAGAGGACAGAAGGGTGAGGTAAAACCAAGAGAAGGCACAGACTGCAAACATACATCCAGAGGCACTGTTTCAGGGCTCTGAAACTACTAAAGGAACCAAAACTGTAGATGTTCAGTAACCAAGAAACCACACTGTAGGGCTCCAGGGACACTTAAGCTGTAAGAAGCTGCTGAACCACTGGGCTCATCAAAGCCTCTGTCCTCAGCTTAGCATAGAGGCTTCTGCTCAATAACACAGGATGAGACAAAAGACAAGCAACACAAAGCTTAAAGGAACGTAGATCTTCAGCAGTTCCAGGAACAAATCAGCGAGTGTTAAGCACACAGGGAGCCTTCAGAGACACTTGCATCTGTGTATCACTGGGACTATGGTAATAGCAGCAAAAAAGTTAACACCGTTGACTACAAGATTGCACCCACTACTACAGAAGTCACTTAAAAGTATGTTCTGGAAGTTCCTTTGGCTGTGCAAACTAGTGGGACATCCTTAATTTGAAATGGAGTGTAGGAAAAACCTCAGGTACTCTTTTAAAAAAAGTAAGAAAGGCCTTGCCTTACACACACCAGAGCACAAGGGTAGACTTAAGTCACAGTGGGGAAGGGA
>VWYI01019883.1:4445-42365 GCA_013399455.1 Anthoscopus minutus | reverse complement strand
ACCTGCTGTACCACCTCCAGTTCCTCCTGATTGGAGGAAGTTTTGTATGCTCTGCCTGGATTTCCTGGGGTATAAAACCCCATATCAAACCTGCTTTTGTGTTTTTTGCTCCCCGGTTTTCACCTGAATAAACTCCTCTGAGAGATCCCTTTACAAAGAGCCTCCTCCTCAATTCTTTATCTCCACACCTGTGCCTTTATCAGCTGTTGCCCTAGAGCTTTGGGCTCTAAGCCACACCTCAAGTCATCTTGCTCTCAAGGTGTGTCCAACTTCTGGCTCAAGCCAGAGTGCTGAGCTAGCCCTGAGAGACTCCGGCACCACATCAAGCTCTGCTTATTAACAAAGTATTTTATGTATGCACAGAGTATTTTTAACATCAAATATACCAGTTAAGACAAGTGTCATCACTCAAGATACACAAACCAATTTGATTCATATGGGTTGTTCTTTGGAATAATACCCTAATAGCTAAATCAATTTCCACAGTTCTGAGTTACTTTCAAACCTTTCACGATGGGTTATTTCTCCAAAATTCAAGCCCAGTCACATGGCTGTAGACTGTTCTGAAGATCAATATATGTTCCTCTATCCACCAGCTGCTTTCTCTACATTTTCTATAAAAAGATTTAAAATTATCTGAAACAGAAACCAAGGTCTCCGTTATGGAATAAACATCCCACATAGCTTTTCTACCAGAGTACCTATTCTATTTTCGCTCTGAAAATAAATATACTTATTTGTTTTAATGTGACCTGCAATAATTTCAGTAATAGAGAGAGAGTAACTGAGAGAATGCCAACCATGAAATACTACATTACATGGAATTAAGGGCACTATAGTGAAAAACATGACCTAGTTTTTATGTCCCCTCAAGCATCTGTGGCATTTCATTATTTTATCCCTGCATTCCTGGTGACTTCTCTATCCATGGAAGACTGAACCAAGGATATTCCTGCTCTCCTTTGTTTTAGGCCTGATAGATAAAATAGGTGGGAAAATCCATAGCCATCTCATGACTCTCAGTGCAAGTCCTGAGTTATTCTTAAGAGGGAAACAATACTGCTTTGTTGGGATTTTTTACCCTTGACATTTACATCCAATCACTAAGAGATCAGGCAGCTTTTGAAGTTTATGTTTTAAGCTCTGATACCTAATTCACTGCATGTATCTTTCACTTTTGATGGCTTCTGGAATCGAGACAAAAATTACAGAACCGCATTTAAAGACTGTGGAATATAGCCATGCATTGGAGCATAAATAGAAGCAGAAAAAGTGTAGCCAATGGTATAAGAATTACAACTACAATAACATCTTTTCAATGTCAATATTAAAAGAAAATTTTTTAAGATTAGATCTGTAGGCCCTGGCAGAAAAATACATTACACTAAAATAGTACAAACTGCTTAAAGATTAATTAGGAAAAGAGTAAATACTATTACACCAAAGGTGTGAAGGTATCTACTTCTAATTCCACAGACCAAAGGGGCTGCCAACCACAATAATGAAATGCAAGAAATACAGTGTTTCAGTTTAATGAAAAATATGTAGTAAATTTCCTTCATGTCTGTTTGGGCCCACTGACTTGACTTGGAGCAGTCAATCATTAAACTGGCAACACTCCCCCACTGGAGGAATGGCTAGTATATCTTCCAGAAAACAATCTTTTTTTTTTCCCCATTATATTTTATTTATTGTGAAGAAGTGCTTCTTCATGTGAATTATGAAGAATTTTTCTGCATTTAACAGTCAAAAATGCCCATGGCTGCTGGTGTCCAATTATTCCACAACAGCGGACTCTGGCTTAGGCAAGCAAGGAATTACAAAGAGAGTAAAGCAAAGCAACCAGCCTCTTCCAATCATCCCACCAAAATGAGAACATGTCTGCCTTTGACCAGATACCTCAGTACATTCCCTACCAAACATCTTAGGACAGCCACAAGTCATTTTAAAGAACGTTCTTAATGAGAAAGAAAAAAAACTGTTCAAAGAAGCATTCAATTTCTTAACATGTCAATTGACTTCATCAAAATGTTTTCTGTCTGGCATTTTATGAGGTTTGACATTTTACAAAAAGCTGAATTTTATCTAAATATGGAAGAAACCCAGTCTCTTGGCACAAGTGATCATGTCTTTAAATTCTCAGAGACCCTCGATTTACAATACCCTTCAGGCACAGAAGCAAAGCTGAAAAATTCGCTGTACCACTCACACAGGTCAGACTTTATTGTATAAAGTGGGAGCTTTTATCAGCAAAGACTTTTGAAACCATTGTGCCTGAAGTTTTGACAGTTGTCATAATTTCTAAGAATTTTTGCTTCCAGACAAGATTTTTTTCTCCCACAGCTACACTAACATTTATCTGTCCGTTGAGACTGAGTAAGGGAGAAGAAAGGGAGGAGTTGCACACTATGGTGTGAGCAGTGAGGAAAAGAGAGCTGAAGAACACACAGGGCAAGGAAGCCCTTAATAGCAAGCAAGTAAGTAAAAATTCATGAGACAGATTCAGAATTTTGCTAGAAGGAAGGCAGGCTTTCTTTTCTTATTCCTCTTATGACTGATTGCATTTATGAGCCCTTTTCAGAGAAGCAGCCAGTAGTACTCCAAACAGTGCATCACTTTTGGGAAATGCAATTACCTGCTTTAGGATGCAGTGAATCAACCTCTGAGACATCCAGCCCAGATCTGTGAGAAAGAGGCTACAATTGCAGTCCAGCATGGCTATCTTCTTTACTGTTTATTCTTGTACTTCCTTTACCCTCACTGAACACTCTGTACCATGCAGGATTCTACCAGAGAATGATATTTAAGCACAGTAAATATATTCACTTACTCACAGTAAAAAAAATTTTCTTCCATATGATTTTGAGAGGCCTTCAGAGATGAAAGAAACACTTGATTCTCTTCATAGATTCTCCTTGAGGATATAAGAAGGGAGACAAAAAGAAGGAAATGTGTCTGTCATTCATAGAAAAAAATGAAAGCAATGAAAGAAAATGGAGGCATGATCAATAAGGATGACTCTTGTTCCTAAATCTCAGTGCCTGATTGAAGGTGTTACCTGACAAAATTGATGTACTCTTCCCAAACACTTTTCTGCTCTGGTGCTTTACAGAGTATTCTTACCTTGTGTCCAACCAACCAGAGGAACAAATCAAGAAAAAAAATCAATTTGAAGGTAGTTTTGAGTCTCAAGAAAGGAAACAGAAATATAAAACAAATTAAAACATCAGGTTTTATCAGCTTTTCTCAGAAAATAGTCTTGATATTGTTCCAAAAGATCATTTTGGAATACCTGACAACACTTGGATGTTTAGGATGAGAAGGCTTAATCAGAAACCCAAAGAGAATTTCAAATAGCAGAGGCTAAAAATTGCAAATTAGTCACTGGGGAAAGTACACATAACTGGTTAAGTCTCACAATAGCTTGCATCATAGTAAAAGCTGTAATCATTTTGCTTCTTAGAAAACACAAAGATTCAATTCTGTGAGTTGTGTGGGATATAAAATCAATACTATTATTATCAGTTGTGAAAAAACCCCCATTTTATTGTAAACTTTTTTTTAAGATTTTCATACTCTTATGCAATACCTCTGAAATATTTGAAAGCATGAAAGCTGAATTTATGTCTTTATATATTCTGTATGGGAGGCCTTTTCATTTATGTATATTCATAGATTATCTTGTCACAAACACTGTACAGGCTTCTCTGTTTGTGTTGGGAGCTTCAGTCTCTTTAAAAATAATAAATTCCCAATCGATAGATATATAAAGTGGAACTTCTATGACATTATTGAAAGAAACTACTTTTTCAATTAAAAATCCTTAACTAGGCAAAGGACTAAAAAAGCTTGAGGATTTCTGAGGAAGGCAGTTAATTGTACTCAGCTATGGCTTTGACTCCCTGTTTTGCAGTGTTCCAGGGAGAACAATGGGAGGTTTGTTGGCAAAGTCAGTCTGAAGCAGAAGGCTAGAGCAGCAGCCAGAGAAGCAGGTAAGTTTCACAGAAGAGAGCAGGCACCAAAATATCTTGTTGCATTTGATACTGCATGTGAAGAAAACTTTATACACGAAATATAATTAAGACAACACATGTAAATTTTTACCTTTAAAACTCTTTAGATATTCTATGAAAAATACTTTGATTGTGATGCCTTAGGTTTTTTCTGTTCTGCTTTGGTGTGCAGCTTTATATTAAGGGTTACTAGAATCTTTTCACAGGGTGGTGAAGACAAAATAATACTATTCCAGCTGAGGGCTCAAGGACAATCTCTTCAAACTTCAGGCCCAAAGCATAAACAATTTTAAGAGAGGAGGGCAAGCAAGAAGGAAGAAACTTTATTATTTGAGACTATTAATTGGACAGTTGAATTCTGTATGCAAGTGGACCAAAACATAAAATGTGATTCTCATGACCAAGCCCTCTTTTGCTTCCATCTTGGACCCATCCAGGCAGAGCCACGACTGTGGCACTGGCACTGCCAGGGTGTGGCCTTTGAAGGCACTTCCAGGGTGTGGCCTTTGAAGGCACTTCAATAAAGAGCCACTTTATTCCTTCTAATTCTGTCTAGCCTCTGTTCCAGCTCCTCAAGGCATCAGTTTCATAATTGACCATGCATATTCCAAGAATGATGGATATGCATAATGCCCTCTGCATCTGTTTAACTGAAAATAATATGCTTCCAGACTTACACAACACTGCAGAGGTTAGTGTTGATTGTAAGTATCTTAGTACCTACACCCTTAGTCTGGCTTTCTGATTTATTTCTTGATCAGATAATTTCATTCAATTTTTGGAGTCACTTTGCATGTGGCATGAATAAACAGCATTTTTCTGAATTTCCTCCTCGGATATGAATGTATATGAAAGGTCACAAATACAGCAGATATTTTTTTCTCTCTAGTTCTTGTCTGATTGTATTTGGCTACACTCATTCTCACAGATGTTTTCATTCAGCCTTGGCAGTAAAGCAGTAAATTTACTAGCCTTGGCAGTAAAGCAGATGTCAAAGGTGGCCTATCCACTCTTCCACTTTTTTGACCTTCACAGAAACACAGCGTCACAGAATGGTTTAGCTTGGAAGGGACCTTAAGGGTCACCTGGTTCCACCACCTTCCATGGGCAGGAACACCTTCCACCTTAAGTAATGGTAATGTAGAAGGAGAACATTCACCCTTTCAGCCACCGGACAAATTCTCCCCATACACAGTAGTCAAATACTGTGAAGAAACACAGAATCTAGGTCAGCACTATAGGACTAGATTTAATAAACCTTTTCAGATTTTCCTTAGAGATTCCTTTGAGTTTGCTTTTGGTTTGGCATTTTGTCTATTTTTATCAAGTTTCTATTTTTTCCATGTATTTTAAAAAAAAGAAAGAAAAAGAAAGAAAAAGGAAAAGAAAGAAAAAGAAAAAGTAGTTCATGTTGTCTGTCTTGGGTCCTTACCACTCACTCACATAAAGCTGGACTTGTTCAAAGAGAGCTGAACCACAGATATACCACGCAGATATTTACAGCCTAAACTAATTACTTCAGCAATTCTTTAGCATCCAAAATAGTTACCTGGTTCTCACCTTTTCTTTCACAAGGCTAGTTGTAACATTATCAAGAACTGATTGACAATTTTGATTGGTACTAAATAAGTAAAAAAAGTTCAGCCTAGTCTTTAGTCTAGAAATCATTAATTATTCACTGGGCACTAAATGACCGTCTAAAAAACATCTACAAAATATAAAGCAAAACAAGAAAAATCTAAGAAACAGTTACTTAAATTTACTCTTCTCTGTATTTTGTTAGGTTGTCCTCAGGCTTTTTGCTTCTGTTTTCCAGAAAAGCTAGAAAGTCTTTCAGTTCTACATAACTGGGAAACAGTGCCTGAGGTATATATGCCTGTTTTTATCATCCCAAATAAATTCTTCAATAGCCTGCACTGAAAGTATTCAAAGCAGAATTGATTTCCCCATGATATTCTATAACTCCCCCACAGGGTGCCAAAATGAAGCCAAGGGAAGTACAAGTGATGGAAGGAGGTGCAAAGGTCTGAATAAAGTGTTAATCATGCTTTTACCCTAAGAGGTGTTTGACCAATTTCTACAAACTTACCAAAAAGCTTTACTAAAGTTTTGTAGCAGCTTGAATTACACGGAGTATATTCTAGTTATGAAAAGAGACTATACAAGTTCTGGCTTTGGTTACATCACTGTCAGGAAAAAAACCAGAGAGAGAAAAAAACAAAAAGTGCGAGTGAAAAATGAAATTGGCTTCACTAGTCTTCAATATGATATAGCTTTAGGAATGTACTCATACGTATCATACTTAAAGACAAAAGGCCTCTTCTGCCTCAACAAGAGAAATCCCATCCTAGCATAAGAAGGGAATAGAAAGCCTAGTTTTTCACCAGACATTAATAACAGAAATACTGCATTTTCTGCACACTGGCTCAGTGTACCAGGTTGACTTTTGAAAACACAGACTCCTGCATGAAGAAAGTAGGACCATTGAATTAAATATTCCTGATGGTATTGCATCTATACATTGAAACAGAGTAGATGTCTGCAGTTATTAGTGGTAAGTGATTACTTTACTCCAGTTGTCTTGGAATTGTGATTTGAATGGCACTGCAAGAGTCTAATGAAATTCTTGAATATTTCTGAACAGGAGTTAAGATACAGAATAAGAGATACACAGGATTTTGAAGCACTTGTCTTTGAGAATGACTGCTGATAAGAGCTACATATGTTAACATAGACTGCCTGAAATAAAACTAGATCTACATCTGAATTTTTTTGTCATTATCAAGGAACTAACCTGGCATTAATCACCAACAAGATCCCTTGAGAGATGGCAAAGTCATTTGTTGGCAAAACCAGAACACCTTATTTAATTTCAAACACCACATGAGTTGCAATGCCAGCTTCATCTAATTAAAATAAATATGTTAATGAATGTTGAAAGCAGAACCTCAAAATAGACTCAATTGTTTGCCAATTTAAACTATATTTTCCCACAAGAGAAATGCAGCTTCTAACTAACATATTCTGCAACAAGCTACAAGTACACAATTAGAATTTATTTTTTGCACTACAGTTACTCAAAACTATAAATGTTTCAAATACTGGTGGATGGAGATTTCATATTATTTTTTTCAGGAAAGTCCCAGTACTAAATATTAACTGACTAAGTGTAGAGCTACTGCCTCCAACGTTTCAAAATTCACCTGCAGCTTTTACTTGCATCTTCTCCAAACTGAAAATAAATCTCTCATTACTACTCCTGATCTGAGTTCTTTTTGCCTGCCTCTATTTTTTCTTTTTTTAGATGAGAAGAAAGCAAAGGTTACAGGTATTGTAACAGGATTTTGATTTGGTTAGGTTTTTTTAAGGAAATATGAGAACTATAAAAATTTGCTTTCTTTTTTGCTTAGCACTTATTGCTTGTTTGACCGAATTGAAAAATGTCAAGCAAACTGAGTTCTTTAATACTATTTTCTTGGTTAACATTCATATTGTGTTGACAAATTGCAAAGAAAAATATTATATATTTTCATAGTATTTTTTGGATGAAACACATGAATTTGGATGAACACATGCAAATACATTATTTGCATGTTCCCATGAAAACTTACTTTGGAAATTGATGCTATCCAGCCTTAACAGCTCCAGAATCCAGCAACACAACTACTTTTTTCAGAGCTGTTACACACAAGTCCTCTACTCTGGTGTATTTGAAGGGAGATAGTTACTGCATGCTTGGAAACAGATCCTGTATTTCCATATCTCAATAGGAAAACTAAAGTTGCGTCAAACAGTTGCTTCATACGTGGTGATGTGTAATATCCTGAGACAGGTATGGGAGCTTAGGCACCCAACTCCCTAAGCCCCTTCTAAAATACTCAAGCTAAAATCTTCCATAGCGTAACTGTCTGGCTTTTTCTACTTAACAGAGCTTGCTTCCTTATTAAATTTGGAAAATCAGTAAACAGAGCTCTCAATGTGGATTTACAGCAATACATGGATTTTCATTCTGCCCTGGAGCAGAACTCCCCTCAAGGTAGGAACTATCCTATATGGCACTGTGAGCTGGGACTGTATGGCATTCTGCATATGGCAAATGTGAGTAATAGCCAGACTGCCATTTATTTTTTTTATTTATTACTGTTTCACAGTAGACTGTTAGAATACTAATACACAAATGGAAAACCCATATTTCTTTTGAGACAACACTGGACAGCATCCAAACACAGAAATTAAAGTGTGTGAGGCTTTTGCAGAGACAGAAGTAAATATATCTGAGCTTAGAATATTTTGACATCTAAGAAGGACTCAATTCTACATAAGTATTTTGGATGGAAATACTTTTGAAAACATTCTTGAAAGTTGATTTGGGTTTTGGTTTCGTTTGTTTGGGTTTTTGGGGTTTTTTTGCCTTTTTTCCCCTAAAAGATAAAAACACTAAGGATAGTTGATTAAAAGAACATTTAGGCAAAATAAGAGGGTTTTTTAAAATGAAATGTGGTACTTACAGCCTGCATGCACAGAAAACAATGAGGGATAAACCATTTTGAGCAAACAATGTTTTATAAGGTGTGTCTCCTGTAAGAATGAATATTTCTACCAAAGTGGAATAGTTGATGCACAGACCATCTTGTCTATCAAGGCCCAGTTCAACAAAGCCCACCAAAGCCTCTCCACAAAACTCAGTGTACTGAAATCAACAGCAGTGCCCAAAAGGGAGACACTCATTCAGGCAAGGCCTTTCAATTAAGAGAACTCTCTGCTGAACCTAGGAGTAAAATAGGAGATATACTGGTTTTTTGCCAGAATTTTCTAGCTTGTATGTTGTTTTATTAAGTTAAATATATTGTATGACTGAATTCTCCTGTTTCAACCAGTGGTTTTTTTGAGGTTATGAGAAAAATAGATGCACAAATAGTGAGTATATAGGGGCTTTCTATAAATCCGAAATCAACAGTTCATGCAAATACATAAAGAATCTAGGATTTCAGTAACCAAAGGCTATAGCAGACATTTACAAAGTAGCTACCCTGATCCAAATATAGTTGCAATGTTTAATATGTATCAGTATCAATTGATAGGACATTTCAATGATTAGTAGCATTTTCTTTGTTGTATTATATCAAGCACTGTAGGTTATCAAAAGTAGAATGCTGGAGTTAATTAACAGCCAATGAATTTTAGAGGTATTGAACTGCAGAATGTGAACAGTTTTCTAAATCAAGCAAGGTTACTGACACTCAACACATTACAGTACTTTGAAAATGGTTTGTTTTACTTTATCATGTTGTGAATTCTGGCTGCCAGAGATAAACTGATTACACAGAATGACAACTAAACCATGGCCAAGACTAGAGATATTTTGAATGTTGGACATGGCTTTTGCCGAAAGCTCCACATGAAAGTTTGGGTTGTTTTTTTCCTCTCCGCAGAACGAAGGTCACTAAAAGATTGATTCATGTGCCAGAAGTTAGTACTTGGGAGTAGGGGATCTAAGACATTAAATATTTAAAAAGCTAAAGTTCAGGTCTGGACTCAATTATATGATCAATTTGAAAATGATAAAGTAATACTTAGAAAACACCTAGCTTTAATACTTTTAACTGAGCAAACAGAACATTTTCTCTCTCAAAAAAGCTCATGAACAAAGCATTGCAACTGCTTTTCCAGAGTTGCAAATTAAATGATAAATTATCTTAAAATATATAGTGAGTTCCTATGTATACTGGTAATTGCAGGTGTAACTGGAGATAAATAATGATTAACAGTATAAATTCACAAGTAAAAATAGTTACACAATAATAATAAAAGTAGCACAATCTGGAGCAGGCCAAAATCATTATTGGTTTTACAACTTTTAAGAAAAAAATCTCTTCTCTAGAAATTTTTATTCTAGCAATATAAATTTTACATATATATATATATATATATATATTGCACATACTTGATTTTAAAGCTATCTGATCAGTCCAACAAATATACAAGACTTAATTTTCATGGCAATGTCATCCCAGAAATAAATTTAAAAGACCCTGTGGTATTAACTGCATTTTTGCTGCCCTTCGCTTTCTTACACAATTTCAATGGGAAGAAAAAAAACCCCTTCTATCATGCTTCCAATCTTTCAAGAAAATTTCCCATTAGACTGAAAGAAAATTGATAAGCATGTAAGGCAACCTCAGGTCAATGTACTTCACAGCTGTAATGGAGAAAAACAGACCATATAAGCTGCCTCTCTCAAAGGACAGTGCTGACAGGTGCTCCACTGATGGGAACAAAGAGAGTCTGAAGGTGTAGGAAGGGCAAGATGTGTCCGAAGGAGGCAAAGACCATACTTTACTTTTAGTGTTTCCCATTACCATTTTGAGTTCCCCAAGATTTCCTCTAGGTTTTTTAACTTCCCTCTTACTCTTCTTTTAAGCTCTTAGTGACTGATACTGACCAAATCAATTAAATTGATTTTGATAAGCAGATTTTCAAATAAATCCTTAACTATAAAAGCTTTTCTGATCTAAACACCATATTTGGGTGATGATTCAAATTCTGCATTTGCCAAAGCTTGTGTGCAAAAGCAGATCATGAATGAGACAAAATGAGTAAGAAGTTTTCATTCTACTTTTCCATGCAGAACTCAGTAGATTTTTGCACACATAGCAAATACACACAACTGAGAGAACAAAGATGTGGTACCTGCCTTTATAAATGAAAGATCATTGGATTATAGTTCTTCTTTGTACCCATGCTGTACTGAACCAATCATGTTGCTCTCTATTCCTCAAAATGGTTCTTGGCTTACTGTAAACATCAGCCTCATCCATTGTGACAAGGAGTTTGATGAGAGTTAATGACATTAAGGAGCAGACACAATCTCCCCTTGCATGTTCCCTTTTTTCTCATTTGACTTTTCCTTCCCATTCCTGACTTCTTGTGCATTGGCAGTGTCTCACTTCTTTTGTTTGCTAAAATGCCACAGTAAGACGTGAAAAACCCTCTTTACAGCACTATTATCTTGCCAGTTTCCTGGATGCTCTCAGCCTCTGTCCAAGTTAAATGTGCACTTGTTTAGGAGAGCTGTCAAACATTAGAAAAAGTCCACCTCTTTCCTATTCCCCAATACTAGAGCTTCAGCATCTTTAGGAGATTTCTTTACTGGAGGAACCACTATAATGTGATGCAGGAGGCACAGAGATAATGAAGTTACTCTCCATCACTCCTAGACTGGAAGAATAGACATATGAAACCTCCTATGCCCTGAGGACAAAACTATTATGTGAGCTCTGACACAGCCTGTATTTACTGAAATTCAGGAAAAATGTGGTGGATTTGTGTCAAGATCTTTTCTATTCCATTTCTCTCAGAAAGATAATAACCATAGTAGTGCATGTGTGTTTAGCCTCCTCTTCATTTTCCCACTCCTGCATATCAGCTCAGCTATTCTGAATGACACCTGGAAGGATTTTCTTACATAAGAAAAAGTCTGCTAGTTATTCATTGCTACTGTGTTTGAACCTGAGACACTTTATGAGAGAGTGACAGAAAATAACATTGCTTTTCTGTTGACCCCTGTCTGTCAGGGCCTGTGCAAAGGCAGAGAGGCCCTTCAGAGAGACCTGCACCTGGCAGGAGGCAAACCTGGTTGTATGGACAGACTGGGCAATGAGACACCGGAAAGCAGTGCCATGAAAAGGGACCTGGTCTTGATCAATAGCAAGCTGAACATGAGCCTGCAGTGCCCTGATAGCCAGGAGGGCTCTCTGTGTCCTGGAGTGTGTCAGGCACAGCATGGCCAGCTGGGCAAGGGAGGGGATTGTCCTGCTCTGCTCTGCACGGGGGCAGCCTCACCTCCAGTGCTGTGGGCAGTTCTGGGTGCCACAATGTAAAAGAGACATTAAGTTATTAGAGTGTCCAAAGGAGAGCAGCAGAAATGGTGAAGGGCCTTGAAGGGAAGCCCTATGAGGAACAGCTGAGGTCACTTGGTCTGTTCAGCCTGGAGGAGACTGAGGGGACACCTCATCACAGTTACAATTTCCTCATGAGGGGAAGAGGAGGGGCAGACACCGATCTGATCTTTGTGGCGATCATTGACAGGACTTGAGGTAATGTCCTGAAGCTGTGTCAGAGTAAGTATAGGTTGGGTATTAGGAAAAAAATTTATACACAGAGAGTTGGGCACTAGAACAGGCTCCCCAGTGAAGTGGTCACAGCACCAGGCAATGACAGAGATTAAGAAGTGTTAGGACAATGCTCTCAGGGACATGGTGTGACTCTTGGGGATGGTGCTGTGCAGGGCCAGGAGATGGACTAAATGATCCTTGTGAGTCCCTTCCAACTTAGCTTATTTTCTGATTCTGTGAAAACATCTTAAACTGTCTCACAAAACATCCTTCCCTCTAAGCTAGAGATACATGGATTTTATGGATAGACTCCCCACTGGATAAAGAATTGTCTGGATGGTCACACGTACAGAGTTGAACTTGACAGCCTTGATAGGATCAGTTCAGCTCAATGTCCAAATGGCAAGCAGTTACAGATGGCACTCTTTGGGGACAGATATCAGGACTGATGCTGTTTAATCCCCTTTTTTGAGACATGGATGGTAGGACTGACTGCACCATCATCAAGTTTATCCTCGTGGTGCAGTTGACATGCTGGAGGGAAAGGATGCCATCCAAAGGGATCTTGAAAGGCTCAAGAGGTGAGGCTCTGTGAACCTCATTAAGTTAAATGAGACCAAGTGTAAGATTCTGCACCTGGGTCAGGGCAACTCCAAGCATAGACACTAGGCAGAGAATTGATAGAGAGAAATCCTGGAGAGAAGGACTTGGGGTTGTGGATGGACAAACAGCTCAACATGAACCAAAAATGTGCACTCACATCCCAGAAAGTCCAGTGTGTCCTGGGCTGCATTAAAAGCAGTGAGGTCAACAGGGCAAGGGAGCTTCTGCTCTGCTGGAGTACTCATCCAGCTCCAGGGCCCCCAGACCAAAATGAGAATCTGTTGGAGTGAGTCCAGAGGGCTGGAGAACCTGTACTAAGAAGAGAGGCTGAGACAGCTGGTGTTGTGCAGCCTGGAGAAGAAAAGGTTCTGGGGAGACCTTAGAGCATTTACCAGTACCAAGAAGGGGCCTGTAAGAGAACTGGAAAGGTAGTTTTTACAAGGACATGTAGTGATAGGTCAAGACATAATAGCTTTAAATGAAAGACGGTAGATTTGGATTAGATATTAGGTAGAAATTATTTTCCAGAGTGATGAGACACTGAAACAGGCTGCCCAGAGAAACTGTGAATGCCAAATCCCAAAAATATTGGAGGGGGCCCTGAGCAAACTGGTCTAGTGGAATGTGTCCCTGCTCATGGCAGGGATTGCAACTAGACAATCTTTTAATATCCCTCCCAGTGCAAACCACTCTATGGTCCTATGAGAATATCTGGGTTATTAAAATGCCTAAATTACACAGAAATAATAATTCTCATGGAAATATTGATTTTTAGCCAATACTAAAGCTTATTATTCACAAAAATACAGCTAAGCTAAATACATTCTGAAGTCAAAGCTTGTTTATTTCCTTTATTTCTGCTGCTCATCAGCTTACTTGCTCTTGGTACTTCTCCATGACTGAACACCATGGGCAATTGTCTACCAAGAAGTTATTAAGTGGCAAAGGCTTTCAGCAGAGAGGAGCACAGAGGTCTAATGATGTCTCACACAGCTGAACTCAGGTCAAACAACATCTCTGGAAGCACTGTGAACAGGATTTTGTTTAGAACAGATTAAAAAAGAAAACACAGAAGTGCTAAAATTCTTTTTCATTCTAGAAGTTATTGAAGGGTACACTTGGTTAAATGTATCAATCCATAACCAAAGTAGAACTGAGATCCATCGGTCTCCTGGAAGATCCTCACTTACCTCAAGAAAGCAGGGGAGCCCTTGGTCTCACTTCAGCATAAAGTGGGTGCAGAAAGCAGAGGGAACGAATATGGTTCCAGCAATGATAATACCTCTGTCAGCACGTGAGCAAGTTCAACCGTGATGTTTGAACAAGCTCAGCCTGAATAGTTTCCATGCAGATTAGTTACACCCACTACAAGGCAGCAGAGGAAAATGTAGGTACATTTCAGCTCTAGTCCAAATCCTGTCCTTGAACTCATCTGAATACAAACCAGGTAGAGCCACAACTTAATCATTTGTTTGTTTTTTGTTGTTTTGGGATTTTTTTAAATTATGTATTTAAATAAAGATATTGCTAGTTTATTGTAATTAATTGGAAAAAGAAAAATCAAACGTAACAGGAAGTTCCAGTGAATGAATCCAGCAATTATTCCCTTTGCTACTTGTTTCTCCATAATATTTCTCTAGTCAAAACTAACACATTTTTATGGTCTGCAATGCTAGCACTCATTACCCTAATCCCTAATCCAATTGCAAAGGAAAAGACTGAAAAGTGTCACCTTTCTTTTTCCCAGAGTGAGGACAGTGCACAGATAATTTGAAACCTTTTTCTAGAATCTAGTACCCATTTAAAGTTGGTATTGATTTTAGGTGCAATGCTTTTTTAATACTTCAACACAGAGCAAAAAAAATTGTAGCACAAAGGAAAGGCATATGAAACATTATTTCTGACAAACTTTTCTATCAATTAAAAGCTGGAGGAAAACAAATAAAAAAAAGAATATGCCAAATTAACAGCAAATACTGCAACACTAATGTTTCAAAGTTCAGTAGAACCTTTTTATGCTTGTGACCTTACTGAAGGCAATTAATTTTGGGGAAAAAAAAGGCAATTAATTTTGAAAGCATCTATTTAGGATTACACTTCTCTTTTTTTGAAACACAGGTCTGTGAAGCAAACCTATACACCTATAGTTCAATTTTCTCAGTTTGTTTACATGGTAGGCTTGAACTGAGCCGAATCACAAAAAGCTGGCTCAGGGAATGATTTCACCCCCACTGCTGTATCCAGATTAGAAAGTACACTAAAACGGAGGTAATACAGCCTAATGGCTTGCTGAAACAGCTGCAGTTTCTTGCCTGACAGCAGCCTCGAGTATGTAAAACTACTGCCCCAGTTTGCAGGCAAACAAAGCTGGCTTTTACACAGTTGTCTTAGGGAGTGAATACTTGTGTTCCTCTGACCACCTATAGGCACTAAGTTGCCAAAGTGCACTGTTTGTGACCTTCTAGCTAAGATTACTGATACAGTGCTTTTCAGTTTCAAGCTAATCAGGCCACAGGGGACTTAAGCTGACTTGTCTTTCTGTATACTGGGCATGTGGACAAGAACTGCTTTCCCAGACAAGCACAAGTCACATCTGTGAGGTATCAGCATCACACTTCAGGCTGATGTTTTTCCTCTGTGTCTGCCTCTGCACAAGTTTGCTTGAGGGAGCTGATGCTCTCAGAGAGGCTCACTGTACTCTAAGCTTTTCTTCCAGTTATGATCAGAAAACAAAAGAGAAATGGGCAGCAGCAAAGAAAACAGCAGAAAATTTCTTGGAACAATCATTTAGTGTTAACAATCTGGTGTGAAAGGAGAACTAACAATAATAAACATTTGCATGCATGTGTATTCACTTGTGTTGTGTGGTGGCTGCCCTCATGGTGAATTTCTGGCTAATGCTAATGCTAATGCCAATGCCATCAACTCCAGAGGGTCAGAAATCAACCTGGAATGTTTCTAGATGAATTTCAGAAAATTCAGTGTAGTCCTTGATGCAGAAATCCTACTGAACCTCAGCTAGGAAATAAGTAAACCAATTCAAACTCCTCCAAAAAATTCCAACCTTTATTTCCCTGGACTAGATATTTGGAGAATTTACACAGGGACATATTACAATTGAACATTCTTTTCCCAATTGCAGCAGTATTGATCAGGAGCAAGTTGACTGAAATATTTAAAATTAAATAATAATAAATTACAAAAAATTTATATTGGGATACCATGTAAGGCAAAATGAGTTGTTAAATGCAAACACAGCACTGCAGAGGCCCAGAGACCTCTGTATTAGGTCTTAGATACAACACTTCTTTAATTTCCATTAAATATTACAAGGATACTTTCAAAACGGAAATAAGATAGCTGGAAGACAACTAGCCAGTCAGAAGCATAACCCAAGAAGGCAATTAAAGTAATTCCAGATAGTCAGTGAAAGAGGGGGGAAATAAAATCAAACAAACAAGAAGAACGGAGGCAAAAATATATAGGCAGCTCAAACCAATGAAAAGCAGAAGCTTTCTAGAACAAGAAAAAAACCACACCAAGCAGCCAGTGTCAGGCAGACACAGCAGAACTGCTGCATCTTTCATTTTCAGATTGGAAACTCCTTTTTTATTTGCTCAAACGTTTGGAGAATGATAGTTTCTCCTGTCACAATTCTGATTTACATGGAACAAGGCTATTTAAGCACAATGAAGTGTATACATGATTTAGAATGCACTGTGAGCCAGGCAACACTTGTCAGCTGTTGCTGCTGGAGAGGCTTCTGCCAATAAATTTATTGACATGTAAATTAGGTAACCAAGCACAGTGCACAATTAAGAAAAAGCAAATAACCTACATTAATCTACCTGCCATAAACTGTACAACCAAATTTGGTCTTGATTTTTCAGTACTCAAATTTACAAAGGTAAGAAACCAATATAAAAGGGAACTGACTGAACTTCTTAGATATGTTATCTGACGAAGAATTTCATTATCTTTCATAACCACTACTGTAAAAACAAAAATTGTCTCAGTTCAGTCAGAACAGACTTGAAGAAGCATCCACACCACCTTTTAGTTCTTACCTGGGTGGTTGGTACCTTGCAGAAGGGTGCTTACTAAACAGCCCGGGCTCTCTGTTCTTGTAACAAGCTTCACAGCAGTGGGTTCACATTTTAACTGATATTTTCTTTACTTTATTGGAAAATGACAGGTACAGAAAGGCACTACTTAAATAAGAAAATGGTCCATTAGCAATACAGACAGCAATTCTTGTATCTAAATATGAATGTTGATTGACTATGAATACATCCTAAATCATTCAAAACATTCACACAATGAGGCGGTGCCAGAGTCCTGGCTCTCCCCCAGGGCACTGCACTGGGAGTGGGGAACAGCTCCTGATCTGGATGTCAGGAGAAGAACCTTGGAGCTGCTGCGCTACAGCACTTCCAGCTGTCAGCGCACGGAGGAGGGAAAGGATTGAGGAGAAGGCTCTCAGTTTGGTTTCCAGAGAAAAGTTCAATCCTTGAAAGTCAAACACTGAGCAGCCCTGAGAAGCCCTAAGAACCTCTGTGCATGGGATTTTATCTGGGGGCGGTTCAAGGGGAGGGTGCAATTCTTTGACCAATGGGGAATCTGGGAAGAAGGAGCACAGGGAGGAGATTACAATTGAGGCACCAATAAGGGAACAGAGGGGGAGGGAACAGCTCACATAAACCAACAGGACATCAAATAACAGGGGATTGACAGGGAACTCTCTGGAACAAGGGGCCAGTACAAGGGAGGATTGACAAGCCAATGGGAGGGGAGACAGGGAACTTTCTGGGTAAAGGGGCAAGGTTTACAATGATGGACAGGGAAGGCAATGGAATAAGGGGTTGGGTTACAATGATAGGCAGCATAGGGGAGGATACAACTTAGGGTGGAACCAACAACATAAGTGGGGGGTACTTTACAATACACGGTAGGGGGTACAGTTTAACAATACAGAGGGTAATTGAACATAAGCATTAAATGCAATGAACAAAACCACACCACAACACAAGGCTTTCAGTCACCATACAAAACCTGTACCCTTTAGGAAAGAATATCTGTAGGTCAGGAGAGATATGTCAGGCCATTTGAAATGGTGCTGGAAACCCATATTAAGGTATCCAAAAAACCACTTTGACGTGCTATTTTAGGGAGAGAAGAATGTCACATGATGAAATATGGCATACATAACCTATGCACCCTTAAAAATAAGAAATAAGAAGCTGTAAACACAGGGGAACAAGGCAGAAATTCCAGGTTTTGCTCCCTGCCCCACCTCAGCTGCTCTCTGAACTCACAAGGATCATGGGCCAACACAGCACACAGCAGGAGCACCCTGCCCTGCAGGTGGGAGTCTCCTCCTGCAAAGCCTAATTATGAAATAAGAGGCAAGGCACTCCTGGGCTTTGGCATGCTTCCAAGCACCATGCTGTGAGCCATGCCTCCCAGCAGCACTGCGGCTCTCTGAGGCTGGAGGCCTGACCAGGGCTGTCCTTCATCCCTGCCTCCATTCCCATGAGAGGTCTACAGCTCAGTGCGGGAGGTTAGAGTCATCTAGGGAATTAAGGAAGTAGGAAAGGTAGTTATGTTTTGCTAACTGCTCAGTCTAAATCTATCTGAAATTACCCACTAATATCACAGAATTACCCACAGAATATCTTGAAGGTATTCTAGAAGCCAAAATATCTGGGTAGTGACAGAAAAGATGGGTTTCATTTCTGTTCTGTTTCTGACTGCTGCTGTTTCAGACCCAAAGAAGTCACTATATGGCTTCCGGTCTGTTGCTCCATTAACATGCACTCATTTAGCAGAAGCTAATATTCCTGCTCCAACCTCTTTTCTTCCTATTCTCACTGAGCTGCTTCACCACAGACACAGCATAAAATATCCACCATTCCAGGTGGCAAAAGAGCCAACTCCACAACATGGGGCATTTGTAAAGCCTGTTACTATGGTCAGTCAATGCAGGTGGAGAGCAAGTGAAAACCCAAGCGGAGGGTCTTACCTGTTTCTGAGTTTTTGACTGAAGAAAAAGCAGTACAAAGAACAAGGACCCTCAATACAATTTTGTTTCAGCCTCTGGCCTCCCTAGTAACCTCCTCTTCTCTGTGAATCAGTTTGGGAAAAACAACCCTTTATACAACACTGTCAGATCTATTGATAAAAGCCACCAGCCATGACTTTATTGATTCTACAGAAGAACCTCAATTTATTACATTCTCACAGAAATCCAGATAGCAGAAAATACTTCCTGAACCAAAACTTCAGACTTTTTGTGTACATTCACCAAAAGGAAAGGCAGAGGGAATACAAACAGTTTCACAAACCTTCCTATTATAAGCACAAAAATGGAGGTACATTTTTTAATGAAGGTAAAGGAGCACTCTTGCACTCTTTGGGGCTGTTTACTTGACAACAGGTGGCTGCTTTAGTAAGATTATTATCTTTTGCAGCTTTCACTATATTGCACTGCAGTTTTGCTTTATGTTCTTAAGCCACGTATACACAATTCAAATTAAAGTTGTTGTTGCTCTAACATCCTCAGCATCATTGCCTGACATGAATGGACTGACATCAGGCAAAATCAGAAATCCATGTTATTTTGATTAGGTGAGCCACTAAGATAATATATCTATTAACATATATAGGAAGAAACAGATGAAATTTTAGTGCATAGTTTTATCTTTGTTGATTCTTTTAATATACACATCACTATGTAAACAAATGTCTGAATTTTTTAAAAAACACCTTCCAATTTATGGTTGGGGATAGAGCAAGGAAAGACCAACCAGCCTATAAGAAAATTTATACCCAATTAGACTCCTCTTTTATACTTTTATTGTTTGTTTCTTTGTAATTCAGGTCTCTTTTATTGGTTGTCATCCAGTTTAGAAATATCTATGAAACAAAGGCATATTTTAAAGAGGACTTGCATTTATTTAGCAATGGAATGTATAATCTCCTACTATTTATCTTCATAAATGTATAGAATACTTCTTTTTTAACATGTGTAGACTTAAGAGGGCATTTTCAAGACTGCTTAATTAACTATTATGCCAATGAAAGATAAAATAAATTAGATTAGTGAAAATCATGCATCTGTAATATGTATCAATTTTACAATGTAAGTTTGTAGAGGGTTATGTCAATATTTTCTTAAAATAGATACATTATTTATATATTTATTAAGTAATAAAAATAAATATATTTTTATAATTAGGGATAATTAATCACATTCTTAGTGTAATAGCATTTACATATTCATTAAATATTTGCACCTTTTTTAGATCTTAGATTCCTGCATTTTTTTCCTCTCCTATATCTGTTTGCCAGCAGAAAATGTGCATTGGATAATACAAGACAGCCCAGAGATTTTAACATGTGATTTCTCTGTCATTTCTTTGTCCTCTTTTACATCCTCCTTATCCTTTTTTCCTCATGTTGACTACTACTCAGTGTAAAATTATGAATTGGAACTATTATCTTTCACACTGTTTTTAGCTTTCATATATGGGTAGTACAATGCAAAGCTTCTGGTTTACCTTTAACCACAGAATAGGTAGTGAGTGTGAGAGTTACTAGGAAAAAAGTGACTAGGAGGAATCAATGAGAAGAACAGGAGAAGGAAATTACCTGACTCGGTCATATCTCATGTGTTAGAATACCAAACAGTGATCCTTGGACGCAAATTAATATGGTATGAGTTCCTCACATCTTCTCAAGGATGCTTTTGAACCACCGCTTATTCTGTCTTCTCAGCATATATAATGTTACAACCTTTTTGTTTTCCAGAAGTACTAACCCATGGCTCGACAAAGATTCCTGTGAGCTAGTTTCTCACACATCAGCAGAGAAAAAAAGACATTTAATTTACTTTCTTCCAGCTTATGAGGAAAGGAAGCAGTGAAATAAGGACCCGCAACAAGCACCTTGTACCTACAAGACTAACTGTACCTGCTGCACTATTCTGAGAAAGATGCATGTGCTGAAATACATTGCATGATCTACTCGGGAGCATCTGATCTGAATTTGTAGATTTGCTGAGTGACATTTATAAAACCATTGGAGAAAAATACTCTGTATATCCTTTAGTCATGCTGGGGAGAGGATCCTAGTTTTTCTCAATATAACTGACATTATATGAACGCTGACATTTTAAAAATTTTGGAGGGGACAATCTTGAAACAGTAAAAGCAGAAAACACCCAGAATTACCAAGGAGATAATCCCAATTGGAAAGCTGTAAAATGAATGTATCTGTTTAGAGTAAACTGTGCATTTGCCTCTTTGCCCCTGAGATAACAGGACATGTCTCATTGTAGAGGTAGACATGATTCAAACTGCAAATATACCTTTAGTGAACAGCTTTTTATTGATTTGACCGTAGAGGTGGTATGATGAGAGATCCACTCCTGCTGCATTGGGAAGTCTTGGAAGGAGGCAGGACAAAAAGAAGGAAAGGGTAGAACCAAACTACCTTTGTGCTTCTTACAACATGAGATTATACAATGTAAAAAAGCTTTCATTATATTGATCAGAGAAGTTTATGACTGGGAAATGTAAGATGCAGATTGACTAAAAGAAGATTTCAAGCAAGAAATCTGGGCATGAAAAGCACTTTTTTCCTTTGGAAATAAAACGAAGAAAATGTAAAACTTTCATACCCAAACACAAAAAACAGTTCAAGAAGCTCTACTATAAAGCTAAACAAAGACAGGGGTGTTCCCTTCCATACTCTTTGCCCATTCACTCCAGGATTCCTTTGACTCCCTACTGCTCTCATTAAAATTTTAACCACCAGTCATGTCAGCCACATTACACATATGTCTTTTTCAAAAGCAGCAGATAGGCTGCTTTTCAAAGGCTTAGATAGGCTTTTTAAATTTAATTCTATCTTAGCTTCTCTTTCCTAATCTTTAAAGATGGAGAAGGTGTTAATAACTATGGAGAACACATGCAGTGACAAACTGCAATTGAGGAACTAGTGATTCCAAAGGAAAGCTTCTCACATATCACTTTCCTTTACACCATGTGTCTGTACCTCCTGGTCATTTGAGGGGAAGACACAGAATGGTCGTATGTAAGCAATCCTCTGCTTTTGCTTGTTCTCTTTTCACTTTTTAAATTTCAAATAGATAAGTAGAACCCTACAGAAGTTCTGTGCCATAGTTCTGTGGATAGAAGTAAAGAAACCTTCTTCCAAGGAGAAAACACATCAATTATGTTACATTAATACCAGAAATTATTACTGATCTTTTTCAAACCTTGGACTGCAATAATGGCATTTTTTTACAGTTATCCTGAGCTTATGGTAACATATCAAACATCCCTAACATATATTAACATACCAAACATTTTCATTTCTGAATAGGAGACACTGTAATTTTTCATTATTCTTTAATGCCCCATGCACTCTACTGACTCTGCGCTCTTGGCTCATTTTTTCACTTAAGGTAGGTCTGTATTGCAAGGAGATCTGCCAGTCTACTAATAAGGTTTGTGCCACAGAAAATCCAATGTATGTCAAGAAGTATACTGATTATTCACATTTTGTTTACTAATCAAACCTACTAGTTGGTAGAATTGTCAAGTTATAGTTTATACTGTTTTAAAAATATTTAGCATTAATATTGACGGACTACAGCAATTTAGATGCTCTGAAGGCAAAAGAATCCCTCTACTTCTACTCTGGAAAGATACATGACATTTTTCCCTAAGAATTTCTGCTTTTAGCAAACTTATAGGAGCCAGATTCTAACTTGAGATGGCATTTGCAAACAATTATCTAATTATGGTTTCTAATGAACTGTTTTTATTTGTCCAAAAGCAGATGGCCCAGACACAGAACTGCACTGCATTCTTTTGCCAGTTGTACATTTCACAAATTTAAAGCTCTTAACTGGCATAATTTTCCATACATTTTCACTGCTGCTTCTCAACAGGGGAGAGGCCACTGTTATTTCTATCCAGCCCTGTGCCAGGAGAGGAACGCCTGCTCTGGTTTGTTTATGCAGCCCTTTTAACAGGCAGCTGCCTAATTTTGCTTGTCTCTCAGTATTCTTTCTATCTGCAGCTCACTGTAGCTCAGAAAGGAAGAGCTCCAAGGAATACTGATTTTCCTTAACTCTTTATTTTTGAACTATTAAGAAACCCCTTAGCCGCTTGAAATTCCTGGAGCCATTTCCCTTATACTTACTCTCAGGTCAGTTGTTCTTGGCCATCTCTTCTCTGGAAAAACGTTCCTCTCTGTCTTTCAAGAAATAGAGTTATTCTGGGATTCTTGAGGTTAGAAGGACGCACGGCCTTCAGTTTACAAGGACAGCCATTTACTGCTCTTAAAGAATATTTCATTAAAGGGATTAATTCGCATCTGACACTACAGAGTTATGCCACTGGAATTTTGTCCAAGCTCTCATGACAGAAAGTCAAAATACCTAACTTTGTACATCAAGGCCAGGAAGACCTTTAAAAAGGAAAGCTGTCATCAAGTAATTTCACGAAACCACTTCTTTAGGGGAAAGAAAGGAGATGAGAATGGACACAAAGCTGACAGTTGAACTGTGAAAAGCTGGACATGCTTTCAAACATGATTAAGTGGCAGCATATGCAGAGTCACTGATCAAATGTGTGATTCAGTTTGCAATTTAACTCTGGACTAATATTTAATAATAGATTAATATTTAAGCAAAATACCTAGGGCAACAGGTAGCATGACAAACAGAACCTTGTTGATTTAAAAAAGAATTTTATCATGGAAGCAGAATCCTTTCTCTAATCTTGCAGATGAGTTCTTGAGTCCCTTTACCATTTTGTGTATATTGCTGGAATTCAAATACAGGGTAAAGTGATAAGTAATACGGTAGCACTCCTGTCCTGCTTGAGCTCAGTAAAAAGTTGATCATGGTCTTAGGTGTTGGTGACACTTCTGAAAATGCTTTGGGGTTTTTTCCTTTAGCCTGTGACAAACTGAGGAAAATGTAGGGATGGAATGTCATCAGGTTTCAGTAAATGTCTATTACAATTAATTCTTTTATATTGTCTTTGCTATTTTTACATCTCGTACAAGGAAGGTTGTCCATTTACTCTATATGCACTCAATTTTCAAATCTGACTGCATAGACTTCAAATAATTTTTAGACATTCTAAATAGAATGTCATTTGCAAAGATAATCAGTGTTTAGGTAATACCCTCACTGTCCTGCTGATAAGCATTGCACTGGCAAAGTATCCCATAATCAAAGCCAACACACAGGGAAGCAGCAAGGAGATTTTATTTGGGAAAACCGCTTAGGTCAGTATGGTCATACCAGATGTCACGTGCTATCAGATAAGAATGGAAGCACAGGAGCAGTGTTTACATCAATGGTAATGAATAAAGGAGAGTGGAATAAGGCTCTCCTTGTCTTTTTAGGACTACAGCACACATCATGGTGAGGCCATACCTCAAATCCTATGTTTTGGTCGCCTCTGTACAAGAAAGACAATGAGGTGCTAGAGTGTATCCAAAGAACAACAAAGCTGGTGAAGGGTCTACAGAAAATGTCTGAATGGTTGAGGGAACTGTCTTTAGTCTTTAGTTTGGACAAAAGGATCCTGAGGGGGAACCTTGTCACTGTCTACAACAACCTGAAAGGGTGCAGTAGTGAAGTGGGGGTCAGTCTCTTTCCAAGAAATAAACAAGAGCAACAGAAGAAGAAGAAACAGCCAGAAGAGGCTTAGATTGGATATTAGGAAAAAGTTCTTAATGGAAAGGGTAGTCAGGCATTGGAAGAGCTTACCCAGGGAAAGGTTTAAACCATCACCACCTTGATGTGTTTAAAAGACCTGGGGCACTGAGGGACACAGTTCAGTGGTGAGCTTGGCAGTGCTAGGTTAAGGGTGGTACTCAATGATCTTACAGGCATATTCCAACCTAGATTATTTGATAATTTTAAAGGGTTCTGTGATCACTTTAAACATAATTTCCTTGTTCAGATGTTACAGCCTTTCGTGAAGGGTGGTGTGTTGATGCCAGTGCAACAATCTGCTGACTTCAGGGGATCACCATTGCATGTTCATCTTTCCACTTGGAGTCATCTAAAAGATCTGGAACTTCCACTTAAGGAACTCCTCAGAAAAAAGCTGGTTTTACTTTCTCTAAATAATCTTTTCTATTCCCAACCTAATCCTTTACACAGAAATTTTGAGAATGACCATTTTCTGTGGCAGTGCTTAGCAACGCTCCACTTCTCCATCTGATTGAGTCCTTAAGTGTTCAGAAGAAATAGTTTGCTCCAGGATTGTTGCCTCCCTCTTTTGCAAGTGTGGGACTGGCCAAGAGTTCCCAAGGTTATCTGAGGCTGGAGTAATCATATGACAATATGTGGTGGGTAAGCAACCAGGTTACAAATGAAGGGCCAAGGCTGATTAATTCAAACCTTATATGAACATTTCTGTAATGCTTTTCCTTTTTAATACTCTACTGCTTTGTACAAGTAGTTTATCTCTTTTAAGTCTTTTTATTTTATTCAGAAGCTGCATAGCTCACCACACATGAGCTTTACAGAAGACTGGAACACAGATAAGACTGCTTCAGAAACATTCACTTATCAAGTAATTTAAAATCTAGGTTTCTTTAAGTAATACAAAATGGAATAAAATCTATCATGCTTTAGTTCTGCCTTAAGAGTAGGGAAGTAGTGTGTGAAGAAAGAGCTTCTAGTGAATAGTGAAATACATCAGAAATGAAGAAATCTGATATTAGGGTCCTTTCACCTAAAACTGCCTGTTACCCTAGCATTTATATGTTGTAAGGATGCCACTTAATCTGTGCCATATCTCAATTTTCTTTAAGTGAGTAGGAAACACTTCTTGCCTCTCATGCACATTTTAATTACCATTCATCCAGAATTGCAAGACAATCCACTGTTGCAGCAGTGAGAGCAAAATAGGAAGAACTATCCAATTATTCATTCCAGTGCTGTAAAAGACATTCAAGGACATTTAGGCAAAAATTATGTCTCTGTCAGGGCTGGTTAAGAGAATAGAATTTCTTTTAACCAGTTTCAGCATTTCTGTAACTGTGGTACTATTTAGGTATCATTTTTTAAATTCTTAAGCCCTCTTTTCAGAGAAACACCCACTAGAAGAATGTCTCCAACTTACAAAACTATTCCTATTGCATCAAAAAGTGTTGTAGCATGATATTTGACCATTAAAAATGTATTTGCATCAAAAAATCCTAAGACAGAAAAGTGCACAAGAGAATTATATTCTATAAAACACAGTCTTGTCCTGTGATCAGTAAACTTCACACAATGAACAGCCTAAATCCCTCATCCCTATTTATTCCAAGCCAGTAAAATAACCTTACACATTCTCAAGAAAACCAACCAAACAATCATATTAAAATAAATATCATGGTGATCCTTGTATTCTCAGACTGCAGTCTCATGTCTCCCCCTCAGTGGTGCAGAAAATTAAAACCACCTGTCAAATCTTACGTTACCAAATTAATTAGATAGCTGAAAGCTAGGAACAGGGAGCAGTAAAGGAAGCTATAATGTATGTGAAAGGATGTTCATGAGCACATTAATTACTATCTATTGGAGGGAATTACGCTGACTTTTTCAATGAAGTACATTAAGACATTTAAGTATTGTCTTGAATCATAATTGAATATTTACCATTTTGACAAGAGGTATAAACTACTTTATGAAACTATTTCTTTAATTCACATATTTTTAAAAGGAACACGACATAAAAAAGAGGATAGGTAAATAGTTGGTATATTTAAAAAATTGTTCTGTCTTTACATTTTTAATTGCCAATAAGATTTCTTCTAAGCCAAGACAGGTTTTTTTAAATTTTTGATTAATTGAAAAAAAACCCAACCGTCAAGAATGAGAAATATCAGTTGTTAGCAAAAAGAGAGATAATCTATAATGATACTACCAGTTACAGTGCTATAAATGTTAAAACCATTATGGATAGTTAATATGAACCTTGGTATAAAAAAGAGAAAAAATGCAATCAAAATATTCTTTTTTAAACTGGTGATTAATCATATTACTTGAAAAATAGTACACACAGAGATAAAAGCATCAGCAAAGCATAAAAATATAGAAGGAAACTTCAAAATTTTTGAGCTTATTTAGTAGAGTAATTCTAAATTTAGCTTATTCTAATATAATTATAAACATTTTTCAAACAAGTACGATTTTATACTAGAAGGATATTTTGTGGCATGTCTTTCTGGCCATAAATGGTGGGATAAGGATTTGAAGCTTCTGAGAAGCATGTTTTCAAAGGGTGACAATTACCAAATTTGAACAGTGATGTAAAGAATGCTTAAAAAGGAAGAATGAAATAAAAGAACAGTTTATCAAGAGTTCATTTCCAAAATTACTGAAAGTCCTAGAAGTAAAAGTCAGGTCACTGACGGTGAATTTCCATAGTGTAACAAACAACTATAGTCAAGAGAATTTTCTGAAATTTTAAACTGATAATCAGAAATACTGTTTTATTTGATTTCGCAAAAGTAGGATGAAAGTATTCCAATGCTGCCAGTTCATTGCCATATCAGATCCTTTATTGCACTGCAACAACAAGAAGAACAAAAAAAACCAAGTTTCTTTAAGAATATTATTTAAGGGCTGGCTAATATTGAAGTTAAAGGTATAGATTGATTTATGATTTATTTCTGGTACTTTCAAATACATAGACATTCTCCTTTTAAAATGATAGAAGTTTCTCTTCCTAACTCACATAAACTCCTACAAAATTATTATCTTCATTATATATTTCTACATTTTATTGAGCTATATATTTTAAGGAGTATCAACATATCTCTCAGGGGAAATAATATTTAAATGTACAAGAACTTTCTCTTCCAGATGTATAATAATGCAGCTCCTTTCTTGTATCATCTCGATATGGTATTAACCAATTCAGTACCCAATGAATTTTATTTATTTGATTCAAATATTTTCTGATTCTTTTGGAGATTTTAGTTTGGGGTTTTCTAGGGCAGGAACACAAGTTGCTGAAATCCTCATCTAATCTGGCCTTGAACATTTCCAGGGAATTATTTTAAATACAAGTTTCTTCCAGTGCACATTCTATTTTCCAGCCAAAATGGTAACTCTTCTCTTTCTACATCTTTTCACAACTTCACTGAGTGAAACCAGAAAATTTTGATATACCTCAAACTTTCTAGCTGATAAAACCCAAGATTCAAAGGTAACTTAGAGCAGACTGCTCCAAGTACTTGTCAGAATATCAGAAAATATCTGAAGGAAAGACAGATGAAATTATTTTCTTCTTGCCTGATAATCAGCCAAAATTCTTTCTATGAGAGCTGAAACCTCTCAAAACACTGTGGCATATATGCCCCCTTCTGAGAGCAACTTGTTAAAGACCCAATTATAATGGCTACACTGAACATGACCACTTAAAGAAAAATCCATCACATTATCAGTGATATGTATAGGATTGAACTGAGATCATGGGACATGTCTGTACTTTGGTTCTGCAGTGAGAGTTTCATGATGTGCAATGAAAGTCTGAAAAGTTGCATTTAGTTTATTTTTTTCCAATATCCTGTAAAAGAAAGATGTAATTCAGTTCAGCTCAAATTTGAAAATATTTGATTTTAAGATAGGACCAACTATATGATAAAAACTAATGTTTCAGGTGTCCTGCCCTATAAAATCACAAGAAAAAAAAGCAAAATGGCTTTGGCAGAGGTTAGGCTGGATCCATTTGCAGGTTAACACTCAACCAAATTTTTCAAAACTACTTGCTATGAAAAAAAAATTCCCAAAACCCTTGTAAGGTTTCCAACTAGATAAGAATTCCAAGTGCTAAAGGTTAACTCTGTTTTAAAGTATTGGAATATTGATTGAAAAATTTGCTGAACTTACCTTGGAGGATCTTTTAAAATTGGACGGTCTTTACAGATGCATTTGTAATGTAATGAAATAATGTTTGTATAAGAAAATATACCTCAGGGAGGGAAGTAGGAAAAATTAATTTTTAATGAATTTTTGTCTCCTTAGTTTTAGGGGCAAGAACATTTCAAACTACTATCACATTTTCCTTATATTACTCCCTCCCTATTCCTAATTTAGAGCCAGGTTTTTTTTGACTTTAGCACTTAAAATCATGCTTTTAAATTGATGGTGAGGTCACTAAACAAAAAATTGACTCAAAGTACTTAAGTAACCAGGATTTATGCAGCACAGATTTCTTTTCATGTTCTATAAATATTCATGCGAATAAGGACAGTGCACCAACAGGTCAACTTTAAACCAGAATTCATTATCAGAATTAAACAGTATGTCAAACAATTGTATGTGTAATTGTATGTATTAAATTGTATGTCAAAGTTTCATTGCATTCTTTCTTGCATTGGAAAAGAAAAGTTAAATTCTTCCAGTCACTCAACATTCCTCTATTATGAAGTAAACAAATGAAAGCATTTTCCAAAATCTGTTCAGGCATCAACATTCACTTGTTCAGAGAATTGTGAATGGAAGAATATTCTGCAATGTCTCCTATATTGCACAGGTTCTTTACAGCAAAATAATTTTAACCTAGAAAATTGAATTTTTACGAGAATAACCCTTAGGCTTTTCCAGACCCTATCAATTCATCTCTACTTTTACTTTTATTATTTTACACAGTGGCCATGACCTATATACGATGATTGAACATTTCTGACCCTCAGGAGAAAGACATGCCTTCAAAAAGAATTTTAATTGAGAGATGGGCAAAGTTTCAAATAAGGAAAAGAGAAGTTTCAAACATATGTAAATTCTGGAAACATTTTTCAGCCGCAGTAAAAAAAAAACAACACCAAAGCCTGAAGGGTCAAGACTAAGTAGATTAACAGAGGAAATAAAGGACAAGGAAGTCAAAGTTCCTGTGGTTCTGTCAATAAAAAGATAGACTTACTTCAACAGACTATTTTTACCTACTTAATGTACTTCTTTGATACATCAACTAGATTAATGTTTTTCTTAAACCAGCTTTGACTCTTCTTTTACTTCTAAGTAAAAAGATTAAGAAACAGCATGTTAAAAATAAAAACCCAGCAAACAAACAAAACCAGCTTTAAGCAAAAGCAGGTTAAGAGTTTAAGGAAAAAATACTCCAGTTCAGCTCAGGATAATCTGTCCATAAATCTGCAACAGATTTGGACTTGCAGCAAGAGCCTCAAGTTTTCTGCAGTGTAGTATCATCCTGCCATTTGTTAAAAAAAAATCAATGAGTGTTGAAAGAAAGCAATGAGCAAATTTCTTCAATAAAAACATTTCTAGCTAGGATGTAATTTTCCAGGATGAATTATACAGAAAACCAACTGCATTTAAATAAAGTGATAATATTTGAATTTATCTTTATATATGAGTAGTACACATTACATAAAGATATGGAAATAGACAGGAAATGCAATGTAATTGTTTGCTTTGAAGCACATCAGATACCAGGGTCTCCCATGTTTGTCATGGTGTGAAATAAAGCACTAGGTAATACAGCCAAGAGAGATTCTAATTCCTGTTTGATGAAATAATGCAAAGATATTTATATGTATTCCAATAGTAGCCACAAGCCTTAGCAATTCACTTTCGTGTTTTTCAGCTAAGAAGTGTGTGTTCCCTAGCAGGCAGGACAAAATTATGTAAATAGAAAGGTATCATATGTGATGCAAAGCCAACAGCTTAAAATTAAAACCTCTGAGGTCCTGGGGAAAAAAATAAAAATGGAAAGAGCAAATGGGACATTAGTGATTCAAGAAAGAATTAGGAATAACAAATCAGATGTCCTTCTAGTATTAATAGGCATCCCAGTAACACTTAGGGGTGATTTCCAGTTGACTGATGTATAATTCAGTTTAGCACCAGAAAACAGTAAAGTGTGACAGCTCTTTCTGGAAAACGCAGTAAAATAATCACTGGGCAACTATTACAGTAACAATGGTGGGTACCAAAACCCACTTTGTAGCTATTTTGGACAACCATGCCTTGACAGAGGAAGAAAGTGATGAACAATCCACACCCTGGAGTTTTGGGAAAACTCTGAATGGAGGGCATAGAAAGACACATATCTCAATAACCTCAGCTGCTCTGAAGGGTGCGTGTTTTCTGTCATCCTTTCTTTATGCAAGGAAATCCTTCCAGACTTTGTGTCTGCCTGGGTGGTTAAAGATCCTGTTGTGCAAATGTTCACTGACTCCTGCCTCCAATAGCCTCACACATTCACTTTTCACACTCTGTAGGTCCAGGAGGGACTTCTTTGAAGGGAAGGCCATTGATGAGTAAGTCACAGCTGGAGTAAAATCCAAGGAAGGGGAGTCAACTAAATACCTCAGGCTAATCTGGTTTGTATCCTATATTTACCCCAGACTCAAAAAAGAAGGAACTAAGAAATCATATTCTGCCTCATACATCTTATAAAGCACATACCTGTCTTTTTTCCTTTTCCTACTCCCCTTAATAAAATTCACAATCCTACAAACCAAGCTGTAGAAGTCTTTCTGCCACTCATTCAGAATGTGAAGCTGCCCAGTATCCCAACCTAATCTCTTGGGGAAGAGACTTCCCCCACAGGACTTAAGACCCACAGATTTTTTTTTAAATTTTTTTTGCTATTCATATACCACTAGTATAGAAAATTGTACATCCCTAGGGCCCCTTGCTGAAGAGTTCAAAGCTCTTTTACATATAAAAGGGAATTAAATCCTCATAACTATTTCCCATTTTATCTTCCACTATATAGGAGAAGAGATTCATTATACAGCTTCTCTAATTTGCTGCTCAAGGATAGTGTCTTCTATGCCTGAGTTAATCTTGTTTTCTAGCCTGTGAAGTGCTGCTCTGAAATTGCTGTAAAGGGCACAATAAGGAATATTTAGAGCAGACATACAGAGAAGAAATCAGGTGGAGCTTCCTATGCATTAGTTTCTCACTGTCACCTCTTGCCCTATTGCTTAGCAGTGAGCCGAGCCTGGAGCCATCCTCTTGACACTCTCCTTTCTGATACTGACAGACATTCATGAGGTCCCCTCTCATTCATCTCTTCTTAGAGCTGAATAGGCCAAGCTCTCAGCCTTTCCTCATAAGAGAGATGTTCCAGTCCCTTACTCACCTTTGCTGCCTTCTGCTGGTCCTGCTCCAGGGGCTCCTTGTTTCTCTTGTACTCAGGAGCCCAGAACTGGACGCAGTGCTCCAGATGTAGCTTCACCAGGACTGAGTAGAGGGGCAAGATCACCTCTCTCCACCTGCTGGTAATGCTCTTCCTAATGCTCCTCAGGATATTATTTGCCTTCTTGTCCACAAGGGCACACTGCTGGCTCATGGTTGGCTTGTTGACCACACTGATGTTTGAGTGTTTAAGAGTTGTTATTGAATTATATTGAATGCCATGGATCAGTTTCAGATTATTTGTCATAAATGCTCATTCATTTTCTCACAAACCTTTATATGAGTGAAACTTGAACATATCCTTAAAACTGATAAGTTGATTTAAAAATCACAAATACCCATTTTTGATCAAAATTTATATCCATTCATCTCTATTTGCCGCTATTTCTTTTGTGTATTTCTTCACAATGATGGTTTTAGCAGAGGCACGCATCATGAGCACACCAATAGTTCTAGAATTTATTGTGAAAATGGAGAACACTGTTTTTTATAAAATGTGGCATAGCAAAATAAACCTGAAGATCTCAATCATGTGTATGTTCTAAGCAAATTTTTGCTGGCAAGGTAAAAATGCATTTTGGGCTTTAATCATCAGATTAAGAAAGCACAATTATTATTATCAGATTATTTTCATCTACATTCAGGAAAACAGTTACTAATGAGTCAAAATTTCAGTATCCTAAAAGGCTTGGAGGATATAACTTATTCTAATGATAGTCATACATTCTCTCCCTACCAGGAATATTCTCCTCAACTAGAGTATCACTCTTTTATGAGTAAGTTTCCTTGACATAAAAGACTTGATTTTAATAACTAAGTGAACTATGTTCAGTGTAGATCTTAAAACCTCCTCTAAATTAACTGGACAGTTGTGTTGTTTCCCTGTAGGTCTACAGCAGGCTTTTAGTTCCTCATAGATGCACACATACACACACAAACACAGATATATATATATGTACAGAGGACACAGCAGTTCTACTCAGCATGAATTAACATTTGCTTGCCCTTGCTTATGCAGAAATGATTTATGGGGTGCTCTTTATCTCCTCTATCCATGTGCAGAGCAGTATCTAGAGATAGAAGAAAATCCTCTTCATAAGGTAGCAATGACTACATTGCTTACAATGAAGAAATTCAATTTACTTGTCAGTTGTTTTTCTGGGAGCACACTTTGGGAGGAAAACTGAATCATGAGATGCATGCAGTAAGCAGAGCAGAAACAATGAGGGAGACAATGATCTGGCATTGCCATCTATTCCTGGTGTAGCATAGAAGCACATTCACGACATTGAAACTGCAGATAATCAGGCTGTTAGCCTGGTGCTAACAGGACTATTGCTTAATACTCTTTCTATCATACCTTCACGCTTCTTGTCATCATTGCAATACACGAAGTACCTGATTTACATACAATATATGTCACACCCAAAAACCACTTCAACATACTCTTAATTTTAAATGTATATTACTTTAAATGTTTAAGAATAAATTTATGTATATGCATTTTCCTAGAATGGAAAAATATTTTTTAACCTGAGCATACTTAGGTGCTTATAGAAGACAGAATCCGTGCTTTATAAAATCTAGTAAGTTTAAATATTTTTTAAAGCCTACATGGGTTTTAAAAATACCTACACAACTCAGCCCAGACAGCTTTATCCTATGAAAGGCTAGTTGTAAATGTTTGCATAAGTGTCTTTCCGTTAAACTTATGAAACATAAATAAATTGAAGAGAAAATCTTCATTAATTTCACTAATCATTGACTTTCAAGATGATTTAGGAACTCTATTGCAGATGTGTGTGATGGGAGGATATAAATGTCATTAACAGAAAATATTTGCCTTTTTAAGGCCCCATTTAATCTGTCATCTTCTAATGACAAGTGCTGAGCAAATTCTCTCTGTGTTTCCCCAAGCTGATGTATCACAGAAGGAACTTATACTTTCTTTATGAACAATGGGTCCTTATAGCTATGGTTTCAGGAAGATTAACTATTTTCATACAAGGACAAAATACCTTTTTCCCTCTCCTACAACAGAGTTATAGCTCAGTTAGTCATACTTTCTTGTAAAGAAAATATTATTTCCTGTATAAGTCAGGTTTTTGTTCAAAAACTAACAATGAAATCATGCTCTAGTCTTCCAACAGATTTTTACTTAGGGATGAAAACCTCCACAATCAGCTTAAGGTAAAGATTCATATTATATCCCTTTGGTTAAAGAATTCTGGAATATGAGTATTTTATAAACTTTTTTCTGATGTCTAATGCCCTCATTCTCCCTCAAAACATTCAGATATTATCATTCAGATATTATCATTCATTATATTGCTGCATTTTATCTACATACTTTTCCTGCCTGGTTAATTTAAGCAAGCGTTAATTCCTTGGCTTACTCTATTGAATGAATTCCCAATAATTCCTCCTCTCCTCCAAATGACCAGTGCCTTGCAGAGGTGTCTTCTGGAACTCATCCTATGTGGTGAAGTACTCAAAACAGCCGTCCATGCATGTGTGCTACACCAGTCAGCCCTCTTGTTTTTATACTACTGACTCTGTTTCAAGCAATGGTATTGACAGCCATTAAAAGAGATAAAAATCACTTTCACAGTGAAGGAAAACATGCTGCAAAATTTGTGCAACTATACAGCAATGTTCGGTGCAGTCAGTTGCAGGAGGAGAAAGACATTTTATTTTAAAAGGCCATTATACAGCCTTTGTATGCCCTGAGATGCTTACATTCAAGCAGACTGTTCAGCATACAGGCACAAGTTGTATGTACCCAGTAGTTTGGCCAGAATTTCATGCAATGACACAGGAAGGGAAATAGCTTTTATCAAACCTTCATTATAACTTGGTTTTTGTTATACAGGAGACTGTATGCTTGTTTTGATCTAATAATGGTTCAGGAAATCTGTGCATCTGTCTTTAATTTCTGTGAACTTTCTTCAGTCTCCTGATACACATCAAGGCTCCAACTCTGTTCTCTTTTTTTTTTTTGTCATTACTTCTTAATGGCCTGAGGCTGTTCTGCTCTGGGAGCAGGCTCTCTTTTCTTAGTTTATTCTCTACTTTCCCAGACTGGTTGCTCTGAGAATTGTCACACTGGTATACTGTTGATAACCTAGTGTCATCTATACCTGACACTAAAAACCTTTCTCCCCTTCTTTTTCTTTCTTCCACATTCAGACATTCTCTTTCATACACCCTTCACACTAATTGTAGTGTATGTACCTTTAATGCCACTACAAAACTCAACAACAATATTTGCCCTTTCAGATTGAAAGAGGTATTTCTGAGCAACATCAGTTTCAGAGAAAGCCTTGAAAGGGGCTGGTGGTTTCAGAAGGATCTGAAAGGGGAACTGGATCCAGAGTATTCCCCAGAAGTGGAGAAATTTTGTAGGAACTGGGGAAAAAAGTATGTCTGTGCACATAGGCTTCTCTCCTGATCACAGGCATGATGGAGATTTAATGTATTTAAACTCTTTGCTTGGTTTGTTTCTGACCAATAGCACTAATTTTTTGTTTGTTTTTTTAATCATAGATTTAGCTAAGCAGAAATTATGAGGGAAAGCAAACATTCATTATTACTATAATCAAACAAGCATGCTTGCAGAGAAAATGCTTGGTGATACTTTACTATCCCTTTCACATTTAAAACCTCTTTACTTGGTATGACAAGATAATAAAGGGATATTAAATGATGTGTCCTTACATCACAGTTACAATCTTACAAACATAATTACTTACAAATAAATATGGTGCAGCATAATTCTGTGGTACTTTTCTTCATTCTTTAAATACACATTTATTTCATGAATCTTCCTAGCTTATGAACATTGTTTGAACTCTGGAGATCTCATAAATGGCATAAAATCTCAAACACTTTAATCTGGCCAATAGTTTATATTCATCTTCCAACCTAAAAAACTCGAGACTTAGAAATTAGCATGTCCTCATGCTTTATTGTTTTACCACCTAGTGTTTTAAACTGATGCCGTATTCTGCATTAAGGGGTCTTGTTCAGGGAGATGTTGCACATCTGAGAGGCCTTTCCACCTGTTCTGCTAGAGTTTTAAGAAACCTCAATATACCAATAAGATTAAACTCTGGGCAAATCCTGTGACAACATAAAAAATAAGTAGATATTTATGTATATTTACATGTAAATAACTGGTATGCAGCAATCTCTTTAAGTTTTACAGAAAGCTCAGGTCAAAAAATATCCCAAAAATATTCTGCATTATTATAAAGCAGGGACATGTTTTTCTGTTTTGAGTATCATCGGGTACCTTTGAAAAAATGCCTGCTCAAAAATCTGACAAGCATTGTGAGATTCATGCTGCACAAATATCTGTGCAAGTTTGTCTGATAGATGTTGGTTTCTTTATTTTCTTTTTTACAAGACCACAGAATGCATAATGGGAAGGTATTTGCATTTCCCTGAAAAAAGCATAGACGTGTAGCAGGAGAAACACATGGGAGGTGCCATTAAAAAGAGATATGAGTCAGGTACAAGGATTTTTGAAGCTGGACCATGCTCTATGTGAGTTAAATACAACATGTTTCTAACAGACACAGACAGGTGTTGTAACAGCACAACAAAAACTGAGATGCCTTGACACAAAATGAGGTAGGGTGCCAGTAAGATTAGTCTATAGCATGCACTTTACATACAATTAGTTTTTTTTTATTATCTCAAGAGAGTCATTGCTCGACAATTATGATTTATTACTTAACAGGTTTTTTATTAGTTGCAGGCATTTTCTCCTTTGTTTTGTTGCCAGGATTGCAGTCAGGAGGCAGCTATAATCCTGAAATGTAGTGTTGTGGTAAACATTGAAACAAAAACTAAAAATATCAATTAATCACCTAACCACTAAGGATCCTAAAAAAATCAATTATAATACAGATGTTTTCATGTTACTACTGTATTTTAATGAGATTTTTATCAGCCAAGAAGGTATATGTCTTTTGACAGCACACAGCAGGCTAAAGCACAACTTAAAAATCATTGACTTCACAATTAATCTCTTTTAAATATTAACAGTGCAAAATACATTGTCTGACAAGTCTGAGATACGCTCTTACAAAACATTTAAATACCCTCACCAAACAGAAGCACTTCTCTGAAAAACAGGTAACTATTTACAAAGTTACATCAACAACCAAATTTTTTTTGTAGTTTTAAGAAACTCCACTAAAAACTGGAACAAGCTCATCAGTTCATAAATAAACCTACCTCCCCTGATATCAAAACATCCCCATGCACTCCTTGAAATCTCTTTTAAAAGTGCTTCTACATGTCCCTTCCAACCAGAAGCTGCATTTTGTAAGAGAAGGCAATTGGAAATGAGTTAGGATGCAAACATCCTAAAGCATAATCCAACAAATTTTATGAATGCTGCTAATATGTCATGAGTACACCAAGATTTATTATTCTAAGAGAAAAGCTTACACCTGATATTCTTAGCAAGGTTGTCCTACTACAAGGATAGGCTTTTAAAATCCCTAAAGAATACGCAAGGCAATATAAAAAGCCTATGGGTTTGGAAACAGCTGTTGTAGTATAGAATATATGTGTTTCTTTTACTCCTAGAGATTCTTTTATTACATCAGCAACCACACAGAATCCCCTCCCCATCTCTGAAGGCCTTTTTGTAAAAAAGTCAAACCTCAAATCTCAGCTAAATAGGTGCTAGAAGTTTGAAACTTGTTAACTCATAAGATTACTAAAAACTGAAACTTATTGTCTTTTAGAAACCAGATTTTCTTCATGTGGTCACAAAGCAATAGCTTCTCCATTACACAGGAGAAGTGTTTTGCATTGGAATTGTGGTATATATTTTAATCCCTGATCTTTCTATTTGTTTGGGTTTATTTTTTTAACTTATCTTGCCTAACGAATATATTTTACACTTCTTCAAAGCAAATGTTTCCAGTTTCATTCTGTATTCTAAGGTTGCATTCCAGATGTACTGACTGAAATT
>VWYI01019882.1:2991-26295 GCA_013399455.1 Anthoscopus minutus | reverse complement strand
AATTTTACAATTTAAAATTTTACAATTCTAGTGGGGAACTCAGCACTGGACTCAGCACTCCACATGTCTCACCAGCATCAGACAGTGGAAAGACCTACCTCAGCATGCTGGCAAAGCACTTTCCAGTGCAGAAGAGGATGTCCTTGTCCTTGATTGATGATGGAGCAGAATGCTGGCATACGCTGAAGTGTTTGAAGTGCATGGTGCTCTCTGCAAGCCCATCCTATGCTGGTACATAGATTTATTCTGGACTCATTGTAAGACATTGGTTTTGTCTTTACTGAATATCATGAAGTTCCTATTATGTCACCAGCAATGAAGATTCCACTGGAATGGGTTGGCAGCATTCTCTTTCACGTAGCCAGTTAAAGGTTTCCACACACTGGGAAGAGAAAATGCAACAAGAATTACTCAAAAATCCAAGCAGATGAGCTGGCTAGATCAAGTCAAAACATCAAAGCAGTGACTGGGTACTGTATTTTAAGCACTATTGAACTCACCTGTTTTAAAATTTGTCTAAACTCCACAACCTCTCTATAAACCCAAAACAAAAGAAGGAACTACATTCTAGCAAGATGTTTAGCATAAAAAATTAATTTTAAATTGATATAATCTTTTTAACTTCAGTGAAGCTAATGTATGATTGAAATTATGTATGTATTAAGTGTCTTGAAGAATATTAATTTGAATGATGACTGAAGTTTTAAGAAGATTATTTATGGAAACATTAGTCCAAAACCTTTGGAGTTTGAGATCTTAACCATTGATACCTACATTTTTTCTTATGCATATAATCCTAGTTTTAGTATGGTAAACTGTTGAGGTATTAAACACCTGTGTTGGCAACAAATACATGTAAGAAATCAACATTTCTATGTTTAAAAGATCTTGGAACACGTAAGTTCTCCAGCAATACATTTCAAACAAATGAGATGTGCATGAGTCACTTATGGTTTCACATTGTAACTTAAATTAAAATAGAACAGAGGAAAATAAGAGTTTTATTGTATTTAATAATTTGTGTCTGATAAATTTAAAATCTTTTTCTAGTGACTAGATATGATTAGTGTAATATATCTCAGCTGCACTTCAGTAAGGGTCAGAAATTACAGTTCCCTAGAGAAGCAAAGATAACTAACAGAAACCAAGAGACAATAATAATTGAAAAATGCTTGCTCTCTTAGTAAAGAGAGTGTTCTTTGCCTGTGGAGCAGCTCTTTAACTTAATATTTTCATTGATCCACTTTGCAAAAAATCTGAAATTGTGTAATGAAATTCAAGAATTGCAAAAAACTAGGGAGTAATATTACTTTCAGGAAGGAAACTGTATCGGGCAAGGAAATGAGATTGAAAACTATAACATGTGGCTCCGAACACCGAGCTTTGAATGGGGGATTCACACTTTGAGCTACTGTGATGGGTTTCCTTGGCTGGATGCCAGATACCCACAAGCTGCTCAATCATTCCCCCTTCTCAGCTGAACAGGAGAGAGAAAATAAGATGGAAAATAACTCATAGGTTAGATAAAGAAGTTTACTAAAGCAAAAGTGAAAGGTTGCCTGCAAAATCAAAGAAAATACAAAACCCAAAGATTTTATTCTTTACTTCTCCCATCGGCAAGCGATATCTCATCGCTTCCTGGGAAGCAGGGCTTTGGCACATGTAACAGCTGTTTTGGAAGACAAATATAAATGGTGAAGTCCCCTCTTATTCCTGCTTCTCTCAGCTTTTTATATCTAAGTCAATATCATATGGTATGGAATGATCCTTTAGTCACTTTGGGTCAGCTGTCTTAATTGTGTCATGTCCCAAGATCTTGCCCACCCACAGCCTACAGTGAAATACTGGACAGTGCTGATGCTGCTACCAACACCTTTCCAGTCACCAAAGCAGAGCACTGCACTGTGAGGGCTGCTGTGGGAAAAATGGAGTCCTTCTCAGCCAGACTCAATACAGCCACACACACAAAATAAAAAAAACAAACAAACTAAAAAAACTAAAAAATATTTACTGGCATGCTATCACAGTTACTTTTGATCTGACTACACCATTGTCACAAATAATGCAAATAATATTAGGATGCTACTAAATGCAGGAAGAGCAGAAGTACTATGCCATTTTACAAGGCTGTGAGAATACTGAGATGTAGAAGAGTTTTTAAATAATATTCAAGTATAGCAAACAATCAGGTAAAGTTCAATTCTAAACAGGTCTGAAGACTGTAAGTAGAGCAGTCTAAAATAAACCTGGACTGTGTAGCTCAGAAAAGAAAAAGAATCAGACACATGTGATGACTGTCCTTAAATCATTAAAGAAACAAATACAAGAGAAGAAAAGATATTTACGATGATGGACAAATGATATAATGAGAGAAATGCCTATAATATAAGCATAAATTAATTCAGTTTGAAAAATAGAGGTTTTTAGGGTAAGACTTTTTATAATAATAAGAATGATCTGGGAACAATCTTCTACAAAGCTAGTGTTTCCATCTTTTCAACAGGTTTGCCACAGCTAGGGACCAGTATACATGACCTCAAAGACCACTATAATTTTCATGTTCCTGTGAAAGATATCACAATTTCTTTGATGTATTGCTACTGTATCTATTGTTTTCTAGCTTTTTGCTGAGCACAGTTCAATTTCAGAACATCCCACTGTGATGCTGAAAAGTCAATTGTTATGATTTTCTTGTGTTTCTTTGAAGATATTCCCTACTGTAATATTGCTTTGTTACATATTATTGTGCCAGTAATATTTGAAAATTTTGATACTGTTTAAAAACAATTTCACTATTACTTGTGTTTATTTATTATTTTTTTAAATAGCTGATTGTCTTAAATCACTGATTTCCCATTGCAATTTGGTAAAAAAGATGTTTAAAAAATTCTTTTTAAGTGACAATAGAAAACAGAGAAAAGCTTAATTTACCTAACAGTGTATGGAGAAAATTACACAAAGAAAAAAAAGTCAGACACAAAACATACAGTACAGAAACTAGTGATGTGGTTTTTTCTTATGAAATAATTCAAAATTTGTAGTCAGAACATAGGTGATTTTGCTGAGTATTACTTTTTTAAGAGTAAATTTTTTTTGTATAGTAGATGTTACTTACTAATTTAGTATTATTTCACATAAGTAAATATGTCCTGAATCAGGTAATTCTTACATGTATTCTTTTCTGAACACATGATTAAATCTACTGTCTGTAGGAGTATAATCTGTGATCGTATTTCTCAAAAGCACCATAGTTCACTTCAATACTTTAGTCTTTCTCAAGATAGTTAAAGTACTGTATTTAATTAAGTTATGCATAAATACAAGTAACAGTAACATTGAGAGTGGGACTGACTTTAACGTTATGTAGAATTTACTTCTGATATTTTGATTCCTTCACCAAACATCTCACATGTTCAGTGAAAGATTTGACAGCAGTTTGATCAATTTATTAGTCAGATCCAGAATGCCTAATTTTACGCAATCACATCTGACTTCATAAACACATTACACACAAGTCTTTTTTTTGATAACTAAACAGGTAATTTTTCACATAAGTAATTTGTTTTGTTTTGTTTTTTACAAGTTCCATTTCTATAGTAGTTTAGTACTTATTTGGATTCAAAACTGAATGTGTTATCTAGCCCACAACGGTGCAACAATGAGCTCAGAGTACCAAAATATTTTTCTGAGGCCTTGACTAATTTTGCATTTGTATTTCAGTTCATACTGAATTGTAAACATAAACACAGCTAGAAAACAAATCATCTCTAAAGAAAAATAATACTACAGTAATTGATGCTTCACTCTTAAGATAAAACAGATTTAAACTGTAGTGTTAATGTATAGTACCCTCTGCAATAAACATCTGTAACAGTAAAAGAATCACTTCTTTTCAGTGTCCAGTAAAATCAATAACAAGGCAATGCCTTCAGAAATTTTTGGGTTATGATCTGATGCATTTGCCGTACTTAAAATGTCCCCTACATATGTCACTAAACTTGAAGTTAAGATGAAAACTGCAGTTTTGGCACTAATGCTGTTTTGGTGTTCTGCCTCACTATACTTCAAATTCAAATTTTATTGAATGTATTCACTTTTTTCATTACTAATTAAAAGATTCACTCCAGAAATATTGTCTTTTGTAGGCCAAAAATTTTTTTCTACAGTTGTCAAATTTATTGACATAACAACAGTTATTCAAAAATAGTATGTCATCCTAATATATTTACTTTGAAATAGATTCCATATGCAAATTCCATTTACAAATCTACGCAGGTTACAATTTAATTTGATTGATCTTTATCTGCAATCCAGGGATTCCATAATCAAAGAGCATTTTAATAAGTTTACAGTGGGCTGAGGACAACCTCTTGGACAGGGCTTATGTTAATAGCCACAGTCTTAAAATGTTTTTAGCTGGACTTGCAAAATTCAGAAATAGGTTAAGATGGGCTGACCTTGACTGGCTTCCTGACCCCTGCTCAGCTATTCTCTCCCTCTCTGCAACTGAACAGGAGAAAAGAGACTTAAAAACCTCCGGGGATGAGGCAAAGACAGCAAGATCACTTACCAATTTTCATCATGGGAAAAATAGGCTTGGGGGAAATAAATTTAATGTATTAGTAATTAAAATAGAGTAAGGTGGTGATAAATGAAGACAAAATCACCTTTTCCTGTCCTCCCTTCTTCCCAATCTCAGCTTCAGCTCTTCACTCCACAGTTCTCTGCCTCCTCACACAAAGCAGTCCAGGAGCTGTGGTCAGTCCATAACATTTCATCCTTACTGCTCTGTTCTCCTCACACTTTTCCCTACTCCTGCAAGAGACCTCTCCATAAGCTGAAACTTCTATCCCTGCTCCTTCAAGGGCCCTTCCTGAGCAAACAGCCATCCATTCCAGAAAGTAGTCCCCATGGTCCTCTATGGGCTTCAGGAAACTTGCTCTGGTGCCTAGAACATCTCCTTTCCTCCTTCTTCTGTGACCTTAATGTTCTCAGGATGGTTTCTCTTTCTCCCACCTTCACTCTACACACTGCTTGTGTGGCATTTCCCCTTTCTTTACCACATTTTCTCAGAGGTTCCCTCATCTCAGGTGGTGGGGCTCAAATGTGGCAGATAGATTTGAGCCAGCTGGAAATGGCCATGCCTGGCATAATGCAGTCCCAGCCACTACTCACAGACCCTGACTGCAGCCACTGCTGCTGCCAGCACTTGTCCATCAGCACCCTATCCAGGGAGCTAAAGGTGTTTTTCTTGGGTTTGTTTTAGTCTACACTGGAAAATAGAAATGTCTATGTTCTATATTGGATTACAGCCTGAGGTAACTCCACAGACTGCTTCACTATATGGACTGAAAAATGCCAAGAGTGAAATGAATGGCTTAAAAAAGGAAAAGGAATGTGAATTTTTAACCAGAGATATTTTAATCATATGACTTGTTATAGCCCATCTGAGTATGACTTTTAAGTGGTGAGAGTCTCACTACGTTTTTGGATTTATAGCTCACTTTGAGTGAGAAAGATATGGCCTTGCTGGATGATTTTCTTCACATGTAGCACCATATTTGACCTTTGTAAGTATAGAATTTCAATAGTAGGAAATGTTTAAAGGTCATTCTGTGATCTGTACAAATGTTAAACAGGAACTAAGCAGAGATTATCAAACTAATTTCTCTTTTGACCTAAAGCAGATCTCTTAACCTAGTTCTTAGGTGTCCAAAGACTTGTGCACTAATCCACTAACCCTCCTAGTCTCACAAATTATTGAAAATCTATTATCTACAAGCTCAGACTGAAGATCTATTGGAAAGACTGTGACCTCAGGGAAGCTCAGATAGTGACATATTGTGGGGGGGAAAATAGTGACTGAGGATGAGGAAAAGGTTGAGGAACTTCATGCCTTCTTTGTCCCAGTCTTTAATAGTAAGACCAGTCTCCTGAGCTGGAAGACAGAGGGAGAAGGATGAAGACCTCATAATCCAAGGGGAAACAGTGACCTGCTACACCACTTAGAAGGATCTGCATAGGGATCTGGAAAAGCTGGATAAATTGGCCCAGGCCAGTGTTATGAGGTTCAACAAGGCCCAGTACCAGGTCCTGTAACTGGGTCACAAAAACCCCGTGCAGAGCTATAGGCTGGGGGCAAATTGGTTGGAAAACTGCCTGGTGGAAAAGGATCTAGGGGTGCTGGTCAACAGCTGCTGAACATAAGCCAGTGTTTGCCCACATGGCCAGTGTCAGCACTAGGGATAAATTCTTTCCAATTACCAGTCTGAATGTCCCAAGCTTTCACTTCTTTCAGCTTCTCTTTAATTTTTCATTCTAAATGAATAATTATCTGTGGCCTTCTCAGTACACTACCAGAAAATGTATAAGGACAGTGCCACATTATCTTCTGTTTCTTTGATCTTTCCTAATAAATATATAACTTATATTTATCTATGAATGTTCACCTTTAACATCAACAATAGCTTGAAATATTCTTCATAGCTCCCTGTTTATAGCAGTAGCTCATGTGAGTGACATAGTGAAACATATAAAAAGCCTCATTTCTAGGATTCCACATGCATTTATGTGAATTTTCACTTAGTAAAGAGAATGTGGATACATAAGAAAAACAGTCAGAAAACACATTAATAGAAAAATCACTATGAACAATAGCTTATGAAAATAACTGGAATTACGTGTGGGATTGGCTATATATGTAACATGTTTTGTGTGTAACTTAAAAGGTGCATTTACTGACATAATACACACTTGCTGGCCCAGTTACTTCACTGAATTATTGGTCATTTGGGGAAAAACCCCTAAACTTCACTTCTAAATGCTATAACATGTATTGAAACCACGTATAGAATTCATTCTTCATTCCCACCTAAAGAGAAGGAAAAAAAGTGTGCTGGAAATTTTAATGTCAAAACTGTTTTTCATTATTGCTTCAAAGAAGAAACAACTGCAACTTTGCAAAGCTGAATTCAAAAAGAAACATCAGGGACTCTGCCTCTGGACAGATTGACCAGATTTCCCTCTGCCCACATTAATTGTGATAATGAAATACTGCAAAAGGATAACACAAATTTGAGCTACCACATTTGAATCAAGTTAATCATGTTTATTCAATAGAGGTAGGAGGGCTTGTCAGGTCTTGTTTTCTGTCTCTGAAAATGCAACAATCATACACAATTATTTCACTGCGAAAGTAAATTGAAATTTAGTGTATCTCTTACTAGTAATACTCCTTTTATTCACAACAATGTCCAGACACTTGTCCAATTATCCATCAGTGTCACAGGTTTAGATCTCTTCTACTAAATTAATTTTGACTTTATAATGAATTTTGAGGATGAAATCTTAGTATACGTCATTCTTATACTACGGCTAACATGGCATCACCTAGATAGCTTTGCCTTCTTGCCTAATGCCAACAACGCATTTAATGTCACAGGAAGCCTGGAAAGAATAGAGGGGTGCAGGAGAAAGTTTTCTGGTTTTGTCCTTATATGTCACCTGATATATCTTAGTCCATTTCATTAATAGCTTAATTTAAATTAAAATTCTCCAAGTCAAGTATATTTTGCTGTGATAGTAACTCTTAAGTGATCTCCTAGTCTTTATCTTGACCCATACACTTTTTCATTGTACTTTCTCCCTGTGTTCTTTTTAGGAAGAGTTGTGTGAGTCTGGCAACCAACCAACATCTACCCAACACAAAGTCATATATTTATCTTTTGTAGGATGCAAAACTTTAAAGAATTTTACTGTAGACTCAGATACAGGATGGTAATAAAATAACAGGATACAACTTCACATGCACCTCAATTACAGGAAAATGTATTGTGCATGTGAAATGCATATCTGTAGCCCAGTGTTGCGGGACCAAATAGGATGGCAATTGCCCCACTCAGAAATTTCCATTTATTTTCCTAAATTACAAAATTTCCCTGTCCCTCATGTAAAACTATTAGGATTTTAGCTGCAAAATTTTATTCCATGAATTTTGCCTGTGAAGCCAGGCCCTGGTGTAACGGATGTGTGCTAGCTAGCACACCTACATGGCACATCTCCCAGACAAAAGCCTTGCAGGATTGCCTCCCAGGGCCATTTTCTCACAGACTCCAGTTACACATCCCAAACTTTAATTTAAAGAACAATTCCCTGCACAAGATCTCTGATGAGATATATCTTATTTCTTGAGACAGAGTTCTGTTTTTTGTTGGTTTAGTTTTCTTTTTTTCTGTTATATTTTACAGTTCTTGATTCAGATTTCTCTAATCAAATTGCTTAATCTTATCCCTGTTTTAACCTGAGACAGCGTCATTCACTTAGTTCTGCCACTGGGAAGTGCTTAAGGAGGGTACTTTAGGTCAAGTGTCAACCTACAGAATAAAAAAACAGCAGAGAAATTTTTCCACTTTCTTTTTGGCACTCTCATCTCTCCACTCTTCATTTCCCAGCAGGGTAATTACCCTTTATTTCTAGGAGACCATTTATCTTCATGTGATACTTTCTGTCTTCTTGAGTTCCCTGACTACAAAGATGATCACCAAGGTAGGGACGTTCCTACCACCCCTTCTTTGCTCTCTGACTCATGAGGCAAGGGTAGTCACAATGAGCTCTCTGATCCCTTGTGGGAAGCTGTTTCCTTAGCCCAGAGTCCTGGCAGGAGTTATTTAGCTATCTGAAATCCCTCTGCTATCTAGATACAATGATGAGGATGTGGATTCAGAGAACTCCAAATTATATGGGAAAAAACTCCCCACTGGATAAAATATACTATCAGCTTGTTTCAAGAATAGAGGAATCCAGGTACTAGAGGACACCTAAGGCTAAAGTGCAATTTACCAGAAGTTACAGGAGGTACAGCTTTTTTTGTTCTCTTCCTTCATTGGATTTGTCCTCCAACTCTTGCAGTGCTGCAGCTGTAGAAGTCAGGATTTTCTGCTCCTGAGCAAAAGCGCAACAAGCAATGAAACTTCTCTATCCCAGCTGCAGTCACATCCTGATAAAAATGTTCATACCATGCATTAGAGTACTCTAGAATCAAGGACTGAAATAAATTATTCCTTTCCCAAATGCACATTCTCAATGCTAAGCAATAGAAATAGGTTTATTATCTTTCTTTAGACGTAGGTCACAAAGCTTTAATTCTCTGCTGAATCCTGACAGAGTTCCAACAGAGAAGTAAAAGGGCATTTTCATTATTTGTATTATTGATTAACGTATTCTTCTTAGAGTAGTAGGCTCCCAGCTGTGAATTTGAGCCTTGTGTTCCTGAAGTGGATCTAGTACTACTTAGAAGCACTGATAGGTGCTTGTTTTGAGAAAAAAGACCACCATATAGACTGGCATACATTTTGCAGTCATGAGTTATTTTCATAAATGACAAAGAGGCGTGAACAAATCAACTTCATATTTCTTTAGTACAGATTGCATTAGGAATGGATTGAAGGCAACCATATAGAAAAGGACTTGAGGTATACCAGTGGGTGAAAAATTAGACATGAGCTGAAAAAGTGAATTCACAGCCCTGAAAGCCGAATGAATTCAGATGACACATGACCAGCAGATTAAGAGAGGTGATTCCTCCCAGTGTCACACTTGTGAGACCTTGCATTGCACACAATATACAGCTCTTGGACCCCTAGCACGACACGGACCTTTTAGAATGGGTCCAAAGGAGGACCCACAAAAATAATCAGAGACTATTTCCATAAAGAGAGGCTGAGAGAGTTGAGATTGTTTAGCCTGGGCAAGTGAAGGCTCTGGAGAGACCTTATTGATATTTAAAGGTGGCTGGTAAGACAAATGGGGAGAGACATTTAACCGGGGCTTGTAAGGACAAGAAACAATGGTTTTAAATTGAATGACAGTAGATTTTGACCAGATATTGGGTTATATATTAAGAAGAAAGTATTTAATGTGAGGGTGATGAGACACTAGAACAGGTTGCCCAGCAAAGCTGTGGATGCCCCATCACTGGAAACATTCAAGGCTAGGTTGAATGGGACTTGAGCCATGTGATATGGTGAGGATGTTCCAGAGCCAAGGGCAATAATGGCATGGAAGGAACCCTCCATGGTATAAAAAAGAAAAGGTTTTCCCTCATGTGAAAATATAGGGAGTCTTCCCCCACAGCTCTTTGCACAGCCATTTTAATGTACCATAGTTTACCATACCCAGTTAGCCTATTGGATATCCCTCCCCTTTTTACTTTGCATATCTTTCCCCTGGAAAGTTTTCCTATCTTTCCCCTGGAAAGTTCTCGCTTCCCTGTTTCCCCATTGGCCCCAGTTTGGCGCAATCCTCTGCCCCTGTTAGCTCATTGGTTCTCCCTCACCCTAATCCCGCCCATGCACCACTTTCTCTTATCCCTACTGGACCCTGACCCTCTGGTCCTCCCCCCTCTACCCATATATAATCCTGGACCCTCATCCTATCCCTTATTGTGGTCCCTGGTTTCCCCTGGAGTGGTGGCTGGTAAAACCCCTCTGGACAACCATACTAAAGGTCCCTCTTGTGATTCCCCTGCTGTGAGCTGAGTGTGCTGGGGTGTGTGTGGGGTGTCTGCTGCCCGGTTGAGCAGCTCCCTGCTGCAGACTGCTTTCAGAAGGTAGCGTCACCCTACCGCCCGCGCACGACGCTACCTTATATTGAAAGTAGTCCCTGCCCACAACAAGGTGGTAGGGCTACATTATCTTTAAAGATCACATCTGAATGCGGTACAATACATTTTTCCAGAAAGAACGAACACGTTTTACTGCTTTAAATATCAATTTGGAATTCATGACACAGTTTCATGTTGAAAGGAAACTACAATTTTCTAATTAAAAAATTATATAAGGTGGTGTTATCTTTAGAATTTGCGGGATTTTTTTTTTAGCTGCAAATTTTAGCTGGTCATCTTTACCAATATTTTCAGCATATTCAAAATTATATTTGCACCAGCCAAGCAAATCTTCATTCTACTTTTCTGTTCTTTCTATTTAGGAATTTAATAAACCCCATTCCAGCTTTTGAAGATGAACCATCAATCAAGTTTTAAATAGTGTGATATCATAGTGAGAATTGAAAGTTTACTACATTGACATGGAGATTTAGTATACTCTGGAGTTGCCCGAGATTCACAAAGCAATTAGTCAATAATGTTAAGAAGTAATGGCTAATTTAACTAATCCTTAATGAAGCCTACTAACACTGTCAGGATTGATGAGTCCAGTGAGATTTTGTGCAAGAACACATTAAAGTAAGGGTCCTCATCTCATTTTGTCAGATTAATCATTATCCTAAATGACAGTGTTTTTTCTGCTGATATAAAAAATATGTATTTTCTTCTTTCTAAAATTTCTTAAAGGTATAAATATGTGTAGTAGAACATGGATTTTATGTCTAAGGAAACAGTTTCTGGTGGTCATCCATCCTTATAAAGTAGGTAAAGTGGATATATATATATTTTAATATCATAATTACTGGGACAAGTAACAGCTTGTTACTTGTGCGTTGGTGTCCTAATATTTTCTTAGAGGATTCATTAGGATTGAATGAAAATATGAGATATTAAAATAATACTAAACAAAAAAAGTATTCTAGAGGAGAATTAACACCACAAAATATTGAAAGATATGAAAAAATACATTATACCTTACAGACAGAAGCCTAAAAGTTGTAGTCTAAGGGATGAACATATTTTGAAATTTCTTTTATTAATGAAGTTGTGTGTGCTTTTACAAGCTGTTTTTCCCACACAGCTCATGTGACAGCATGGATATCCTTCCTCTAGAATGCTCTGTACCCACTGTGTGTATTTCACTTGTTTCTAAAGTGAATTTCCAAGTTCACAAAATCGGGTAGTGCATCAGACACTGGATTAACAGGTGAAAAAAGCTTAAATAAAGATCTGTATTCCATACTGCATATATATATGCATTCTAAGACACGAAGAAGGTAGTTCCTAGAAGGAGGACTTCCATCTGGTACGTATATTTGATAGAATTATGAAACATTTATTTTTGAAATGCTGTGAAAATATATAAAACATTCCTCCTATGAAGGAAAAAAAAATTTGAAGAAAACAATCAAACATTTATTTTCACTTAGCTATTAATATTGGTGTTTTAGTTTTGAGACTCAGGCTTATAATTCTATGAATAATTAACTTTATTTAGGGAAAAGTTGGAAAAGTTAATCTGTCATTAACCATGTAACTACTAAATACAAAGAAATGTGTTTATCAACCCAAAAAAAGAACTATCGCAGAGAATCTTTAAAACATGTATGGGATAGCCAATTATGCTTAATTTTTTTTAAAGATAAGAAAAAAAGTAGACAAAAAAAAAAGAAGAAAAGACTTGCCAGGTGGATGGCTTTAGAGATAGATAAGTCTACTGTTAATGAAAAATTGGCAAGTGCAAAGCCAGTTAGCCACAAAACAAAGAATCTAGGCTGGTTGAGACCAGATGGACCAAGGAACACAGTAAATGTGCATGCTCCAAAGCCAAAGTTGAAAAGTTCAGATACAAAGACGACCTTGGAAGCCTTCCTCAAAGCCTCCTGATGACTTCCAAATTGGGGAGACACAAGCAAAGTGCACAAGAACTCTCTCATAACCATAAGATCATATTTCCATTTTAATTTACCATGTAAATTATTTCTGGCATATTACCTTGTAGTGACACAGTGATACTAAGCAATACTAACTGTATAAATATACTTACCATATAAATATATAGCACTTGACAGAGGTGTGTGAGTTAGGTGGAGATAATCCCCTCACGACCAGTGCTGCAATAAACAAATACCTGCTCTATAGGCATCAGCCTATGGGGATTTATTTCCAGCCTATCTTTCTGGCATCAAAATAATTATTGGTATGGAAAAAAACAATACTAGTTGCTAAAGTCTAAATGAAATAAAATTTACTCAAATGAATGCCTCATATAAAACATTGTAACTGTTATTCAAATAAAGATAAACAATAGGAAAACAGAGCTGGAATAGTCTAAGCTGGTAATTTTTGTAACAAAAGACATGCTAATAAAATAAAAAGCCTCAAAGTAAATTTGGCCTGTCACAGCAAGAACACAACAGCATTGTAAGCAGTTATTTTCTCCATGGAGAGAAATTACTATAAAACTATCACATGCAAATTATAAGGACATATTATATTAAAGATATTTATTATTAGAGTTGTTACTTTGCATAAGATACCAGACAAAGGATACAATTTGAAAAATGTCCTTACTTCCTGTTCATAAATTATTTATAAATTATAATGTTATGGGGAGCCAGTGAGTTTTGCTATGCCTCAACAATGGCTGTCAGAGGTACATGTGGGAGGGGTTGCACATGTGCTATGTCCAGGAGGCAGCCAGGAGAAGATGCAGCAAAATGAGAGAGACTTTGCCTGGCCACCAGTTCATGTCTCACATGGGACAGGCAGTCAGCAGGGGAGCACAGAAGACACTGTACCCCAGAGACACTCCAGTCAGATGGCAAAAGGTCTCTACCAATGTCCATTGGACTAGGACAATGGCCTCTTGTCAGCAGGCAGATTTTGGGAGAAGATGAGGGCATAAAAAGTAACTGCCCCCCAAGCTCCAGGCACTGTCCTGTCTTTCACCTTTTGACTCCTTGGGGGCTTTTCAAACTTGCTTTTGGAGTCCTGTCTTTTGGATCTCCTGCCCTCGCTGGCTCTTGCTCGTCCTCACATCTGTCCTGCCTCCCTGTGTCCAGAGCCCTGCCTGCTCCTTCTCTGTCCCTTCCTGAGCCACCTGTGATCCAGCCACCCTGCTGTCCGAGCCAGCCCACGCTGTGATCCTCACTGCGGCCCTGTCCCGGCTCCCAGCCCTCCTGCCCAAGCCCCCCTCACCTCACCACAGGAGCCGTGCCCGGGCAGGCAACATGCACAGCCCCTGCCTCAGTGTTGCAGCACGTTTTTTGCTTACTATATATGATTTAATTACTTTTTGTATTGTAAAGTTGTAAACACCCCCCCCCCTTCTGTTATGTTAATAGTTTAGTCCCAGGTGTGCCCCACTATCCTGGTTGTCAATCCACCCTGATATCTATCCCTTATTCCGGAATGTCCCCTGTTCCTCCTCCCACTACCTTTCAATCTCCCTTCATACAAACCCTTTGTTCCAGGCATTTTCCTGTCCATCCTCTATTATTCAGTCCCTCATTGATTTATGTAACCTGTTCCCTCCCACTATAATCCTTTTTTGGTTTATACTTTGTAAATCCATCCTTTTTCTCCTCCCCTGAGTTTCCCTCATAGGCTCATTCATCCCCTCCCCTTGCTCCTCCCCCATAGATCAGTCGATGTGATCGGGTATCTGGGCTGTCTCATGGCAGAACTTTCAAGAGAGTAAACGTCTTTGTAAATCCCATGAGAGGCCTCTCTCTCATCCTTGCTCCTGCCCTCGGTGTTTGGGTGTTCACAGAGCGTGGCTCTGAGCCAGCACTTGGGTCCAGAGCTCTGCTCAAGGCTGGCCCACTCCTGGTGTGAGTGCCAGAGACTTCCACCTGCTGAGCCACCCCTTTGCCCCGACACCACGTCACCTCGGGACATCAACCGCCCTCCTTGACCTCCGCTGGTAAAATGAAAAAAAAATCAGAGAAACTCTTTCTTTTCTGCAACTAGATAAATAAAAGTTTTCTCAAGAACATTCATTCAATTTTTGAGCTTAATCACTAAGGAAAGGATTCTTTTCATATGCCTATTTATTGAAGGTTTGGGGTTTTTTTGTTTATGTCTTTGGGTTTAGTTTTCTGTTTTGGTTTGCTTTTTTACCCCCAGGTTTCAGAATGCTAGTATTTAGATAACTGGATATTTTTTTGGTATAAATGATTTAGGTTGCATTCTAGACATACTCAACAATTCTGATAAGACTCAAAGAAATAACGTATTAAAAGTTCCAGTGTTCTTGCATACCTAAGAAAAGATAGAGATTCCAACAGTTAAATAGTTGCTGTTGCAGTAAAACATACTTTTTTCCAGTGAGAATCATAATATATCTTGTTTGATGTTCTCCTGCAGCAGATTCCTAAAGGCAGTCTTTTACACTGATGACTAGTGACTTTAAAGATCAAGACTACACAGTGTATTCATTTCTTTAGATAAGAAATTCCCAGATACAGACAAGTCCAACTCCTTTATTTACTGCAGTGAGCAGTTAATGTTTGTTTTTTTCCTCTAATGGAAACTAAATTAATATATCTCATATCTTTACTTCTGATAATTACGCATATGTTCCGAATGTTACCCTTGAATAACTTCTATATTGCACATACCAATTGCAACCTGACAGCTTGTTTAACTAAACACAATTGCAATTCAGCTGGAAATCTCATTTCTAAACGGTACTGTAATGAGAAATTTGCAGGGCAGTTTTTGGGTTACATTGTTTTAGGTTTAATTTTGAAATGACTGATTGAAAATCACAATTTACGTACTTCTTAATCACAATTAATGAGTTGAATAAAGAATAAAGACTTTTATTTTCTCCTAATTTATGCTTAGTACAGGAAGTATTTTTCTTGGGGTAATTTAGAGTAAAATTTGAATAAGTAACTATTTCTGGGCTACAAGATTCATAGTTTTACTTATCTGATAGATTGGGTTCCAAAAATAGCATATTTGCCTGCATGAGAACAAAAAACGTAAATTTTTTTTTTATATATTATTTTTTGGATCAAGTTCAGAATAGTAAAATTATTTGAAGTTACTGATTTGTTGCTCTTTTGTAGGAAAAAAAGGTCACCTTTTGATCCCTTCCTTCTGTGTAGGAAACTCATTCAGTGCCCCCACTTTTATGTCTTCCACTAAGCTGAGTTCTCTTTCACAAGGCATTCCTACCAAGGTCAATGGATTTTTGCAAGACAATATTACAATCTGTTCCCTTTATGACTCAGTCATGATAAACTATTCCAGGAAAGTGAAAGAGAAAAGGCTGTACAAGAAGTCTTTCTGATCTCTGCTTCTTACTACACTGTTCAAAGACGCTAGAACAGTAACACAGACTTAAGAAGTAACAGGATCCCTGCACTTGGGCTACATCCACATTTGCACAGGACTAAGAGTGCAACATCTCATGATCACTGGAAATGATTTTTGACAGTTCTTTTACTTTAGTGATGCACTCATCCTTTGGCTAAGGCAGTTTAAGTACATGTGTGGCTTGTGGTTGCTTTGGGTTTTTTTTTCTTCCCATCATATACTGCAGATCTTTGCTTCTACCTTTGCAAATGAGTCAGAAATCTTTTTTTCTAAAACAATTTAAATACAGGCTGCCACATGAAACAAAAGCTTTTGGTAATTTTGTTTGCAGTCATCTATGACTTCAGAAAGGTAGATTGATTTATTACAAAATATTTGTGTGCAATATTTATAAATACACTTTTCTACCTTTTTGTTTGTTTGTTTTATATATGATGGACCCATGGATTATTAAAAAAAAAGCAAACTTTCACCATGTTGGATTAATAAATGCAGAAAGAAGCTAAAGAATGTTTGATGCAAACACTGATCTCACTCAGAAAATAATTTCTTTAATTTAATTTTGGGTAGTTTACTTCCAGGTGTAACAGATAAAATCAGATTTTAACTTAAATATAATTTCACCTTCTTTTTCATTTTCATCTTTTTCTTATGCCATGATCTAACAAAGATAATGGACCTTTGAAATGACCTTAATCAAAATTCAGGCATACCAATGGAATTGCTGTTATCCTTTTTAATGAATCAAATTTCTCTTCCATGAGCAGAATGGTAGATGGACTTTAACTCCTTTTTCTTTTGGTATTATTCGTCACTTAGAGGTTTCTGAATCACTGAAATCAGCACAGGAGGCCTTGGATGCGGGAATTCCAAATACACGAAGTTCTCAAAATATTGTGTATGCAAGCTCAGGCATAGACATGAACACAGGGTTTTGATCTGAAGCCTTAGAGATGGCTTCCAGACTTAGAATTATAAGCAAGACAGTGAATTATAAGTTAGACAGTGTAAAGTTTAGAGGTTTTGAAGTTAAGATGTAGAGGTAGTTATGAAGGTAATGAGAAGTTTGGGGTATAGCAAATAGTTTTGTGTGTCATAATATGATTGGTTAAGAAAGTTTGCACTGTGGCAAAGATGTATAAAACAAAATTATTAACTATTGGTGTAAAAGTAAAAACATTCTTTTGTGGCGTAGTTTATTGGCTAAATATGTCACAGAACACAAAACATTGTTACATTGCTGCAATCATTGCTTGTTATTATCACACTAAGTTTTCTAGGAAGTCTGTTGCCATTTCTGACCCATGATACTGACAAACTTCCTACTAATTATTCATTTCATCATCATAAACTACATAAAACAGAAATAAAGTAGAGAGTGTCAGTGAAATTTAGAAAAAAGAAAATCAATAAACAATGTAGCCATCTAAAAAAATTTAGAAAGTGAAACTGAAAAGACATTGCAAATTGAACTTTAAAATAAACCTAGTGACAAGAAATTAATTGATGTTATATATCAATAAATGTCTTATTTTTAGTCTGAAAAGTAAAATATACTATATCTGTATTGTGTGCAGGTGACCAAATATTCAATAATCTAACTGTATTTTGAAAAGCATTACTGAAAAGTAAAATACAAATATTACCATACTGTTTACCTCTAGTCAGGGAAGGGATTAAATGCATTAAATGGATTTCAACTCACTGCAAGTAATGACTCCATGAATGTAATAAATTTACATATATCCAAAGTACAATATCAGCAGTTAGGAAGCCTTTATTTAATACAGATTCTTTCATTGCATACCTATGAAAAATATGAACTAAATTCCTTAAACAATTTCAATAAAAAATGAAGTTTTTTAAAAAAAGGGTTAAAATTTTGATGTACACTTCCATTAAAATTCTGCTGGATGGAATCTTAAATTAAATCTCAAGTCTCAAGTTAAAGGTTCAGGTTAAAAAGTTTCATTTAACAGAATAAACTACAGAAGAGAGAGCTAAGTACATGTATAAAGGGAAAAGATTTTATCTTTGTCTTCTGATCTGGAACAAGTAACCTGTGAGATCAGGTTCTCCCCTTAGGGAAAGTGAATATTTACATTATGGTTTTTATGTGGTCCTCATCACCATATTTTTGAGGTACTTCATCCAAAAAAAGGTCAAGGCTTTCCTTTGCCTAGAAAAGTTAAAATTCTTAGTATATTTCTCAAGTACAGAAATAATGTCACAATCTCAGAGGCCAAATGTGACAATTTTCCATCCACAAGAAAAATGTATTGCAAAGATAAACCTCTTTGAAACAGAATTTAACAATGATTCTTTCTAGCTTTGTATTACAGTGGTAAGATTTTAAGTTCCCTTTATCTAACAGAATACAGAAAGATAGAAACATCATTAATTCCTGAATACTTTGGTTTCTATTTTGCTTATCTTTGGCTACATGTTCTATGCACTGCTATCCCTGTAAGTAGTTCTGTTGGCTAGAGCAGAGTGCTAATAACATGATGATTGTGAGTTCAAGCCCCATGCAGGTCACTTACTTAAGAGCTGGATTTGAGCATCGTTATGTGTTCCTTCCAACTCAGAATACTCCATGAAATACCACCATTTTAAGAGGAAGATATTATCCCATTTTAACTACAACCTGCCCAGAAATTAATTTCACTCAGACAAAAACAGAGATTCTGAATAAAAAAACTTACTATTCCATGATCTATTTTAAATACTGATTTTTCACTGTTGTAAAATTATTGACATATGCATTTTTCCTAATTTGGAAAGTTAAATTATTGAACCAAGAGTCTTTGAATGAGTTTTCTCTCCTGTATGTATATTTTTATCTTCCAGCCTACAGGCTGTACTATTTGTAATGTCTTTTTCTCTTCATATACTCTAAGAAACCCGGTCAATTAAATCACCCATTTTGATTCTTAACCATTTTGCTCAATCCCAAAGATAACAGCATTGTAAACCTTCACACTCTTGAAAATTATTTTCATCAATCATTCATTCTCAATCTCCATATCCTGGTGCCTCCTATTTGTTAGCATTGTAATAGTCAAGAAACATCCATATTTAGCGTGTTTGTAATAAAAATAATCAAAAACAAATGGCTCAAAAAATATTCATCTGCTTGAATTATTTTTGATGGATCAACATATCCTTATAAATGTCTAGTGAGAAAAAATCCATAATGCATGTAGGCAATCTATCACAGGTTTTAAAAATAGCTTATGTTTTTCCTAATCTCTAACTAAAGTCTCATTTGACGCAATTTACATCCATTACTTCCAGTTCACTTGACTGTGAACTGTTTTGCGTATGCAAAACGCTCTATTTTTTATCTTTGGTGTTTGCAACCATATTTTTGTGTATTTGAAAAGGGTTATAACCTCCTTCCTGCCTCTCTACCCATGCAAGTCCAAATGCTTTCAGACTGTTCTTGTAAATTACGTTTTTATTGCCCTGGCTTTCCCCAGCTGATCCACACATTAGAGACAGAGTATACACTATCATTTAACAAGTTCAGGTACAGAAGAGCCATTACCCATACAGACACCACATAATTGTACACCTCCACCTAATATTTATATTTTTTTCAGAACAGCAAACTAGTTCAATAGTAGTTCACCACAGTTTACTTTGTATCTTAATCCCCAAATCCTGCTCTGGAGATTACAATCTTCTCTCACATTGCTCTTCCAGTTTCTGGAATCATTTGTTCCCTAAATGCAGAATTATGCCTTTGTCTTCATTTAAACCTTTTTTTTTTTTAATAACAGTTTTCCAATGTCTCAAAATGACTGAAATTGTAATCCAGTCCTCCTGCAACTGATGTTTCCTCCAATGTGGTAATGTATACAGATGTAATAAATATGAATAGAGTACTGAATAGCACTGAACAGTTCTGGATAGAACCCAGGGGAACAGGATCTCAGTAGGTACTTCAAGTTTAAAGTGAATTATTGGTAACACTTTCTCAATATAGTTTTGTATCTATCAGTTCTTGATTAGTTATACACTCTGTCAAGGATTAACTTTTGAAATTTTGAAGGTGCCATGGTATATATCAAATGAAAAAAATGTTTGTCAGTCCACAGGTAATGTAAACTATATTTTTAATATGTGTATTTTCTCTTCCTGATGGCTTGTAGTTTAGGTTTTGAAACTATGTAGGTCTCAACTGAAGCAATTTCATATTCATATGCACTATAAATGTATTCATATTTTCATAGAGACTGTTGGTTTTTTTCATTAAATATCCGTGTTTCTATATGTGGACATGATTTTCTGAGCCTGAGAGAGTTTTCAGTCTGTCAGTAGCTGATCTGTTCCCAAGGGAAAGTCTTTTGGGAAACTTTCCGTTTTAAGGACTGTTTTTTGTAAATAGGTTTTGGTTCTCAAAAGAATGTCACACAGTTGTTCTGAATGTGTTTTTCTCTTGTTCCACCAATGGGACCAGAGAGGTGGCTCCTTAGGCCAATCCTGTTCACCTGTATGGGAACTCCTTATAAAAAGGGTTACAAACCCTGAAATAAAGGCTTCTGCCTCACTGGGATCAAACCTTGCTGTTGTGATTTGAATCCACTCTTTGTGTCCACTAACAACATCAATAGATTAAATATAATCACTTTTATGACATTTTTTATAAAAATTTAAAAATTCCAATAACTTTATAAAATAATTTTACTACACTGGAATTACTACTTTCAATACTCTAAGTAATGAAAAACAAAACATGTGTCTAGACATTTGTATTTACAGGAAAATATGTAAATGGTGTAGCAACCATATTGAATTAGGAACCCAGCTAGTAATAAAAGAAGAACTTTTAGGACCATTTTATCAAGTAAAAGTTTTAGAAAAAGAAATATACTATAAAGTGAATTATAAAGTGGCATTCTGTATTAGAAATATCATTTCAGAATTCTTACTGTATTTGAATGTTACTTGCAAAGTACCCATTTTGGCAAAAGAAACCATAAAGCAAATTTTAAAACCTTATAATATTGTGTATTTCACGTGGTACAGTACTGGATTAAAATTAAAGATACTTTAATAATTATCAAATTTAAATTAAAAATTTTATTAGTTCAAGAACATATATTACCATATACTTGTATTTCTCTTTTCTTATCTTTTCAGTTGAAATATAATTTCCACAGTTTTTTACCCAAAGAAGAAAATAATCACAGTTTGGTTTTTTGACAAAAAGAATAATTGAAAATTCCTTGAAGTTCAAACTAAGAAAACTAAGAAAACAGCAAAATTAATTTACAGTGTAAATGACAGTATATTCTCACTGCACACATCCAAAATGTCAGGAAAAAAGGATCCAAAGGAAATTTCCTCTCATGGTAGATGCAAGAGATCTGAGAGAAAAATATGAGGAAGGATAGACAGCAGCAGTAGCATCTTCTCATCTTGATGACCACAGGCCGGCAGCTCTGATTCAGCCCAGCTGCTTTGCCAAGAGCACTTCACTCTGTGCTATTACATCCTACACTCACTGCAGCCATCAGACAGTTTAGTGATTGGTGGAGCTGAGTTCATGAACTGAAATGGGCAGATGTTCTCTATTTATTTTCTGTCTATTTTTATGGATTTGCAATTTTACATATTTTTAATTTTCAATAAATAGTGTTGATTGCAAAGTGTCCTACTCTGTGAAGCAGAAAACCATAAAATCTGTGTTAAAAAATAGTTCTACAGCTTTAAACAGTTTTAAGCAAATTTTCAATCGCATACTACTAAATTCAGAGACATATGTCAATTGCAACACCATTTAGCACCATGTTTAATATTATTGGAAGTACTCAAGGAGAGGTTGAATGAGGGCTTTGAGCAATCTTGACACCTAGGGAAAGATGTCCTATGTTGATGGCTGGGGACATGGGGTTAGACTAAATGAACTTGAAAAAGATCCCTTCTGACCCAAATAATTTTATGATGCTATGACTCTTATGACTGTAATGTAACATATCTTAATGTGCAGCTTTGTGTGAATCATGATATAGTTTTGGAGAGTGCCTTCATGCATACTTAGGTCTAACTCTTCAGTACTTACCAAATTTGTTTTGGTTACCCATGCTGAAACCCCTCATAACAACTATTGTACAGTCCTCCATATGATGAACAATTATATCATCTGAAATCCATGTTTAACTTTTTGAACATTTCTTTGGAAGTAAGCACATATTTTAATCAAGCAGCTTGGGAGTTAAAACCACACTGAAGGTAGAGATCCTAGCTTTCATTCTGTCTCTCCTTTTTGAGAAGAACTGATTCACATGCATTTAGCTTCTATACTCCACTAGACAAAACTCCTTACTCCCGTGCAAACATGGCTTCTCTTTGTGTTTGGATATTAGTGAGCTGAGTCAGCCAAAAGTAAACATAGGTAACTACACCTGAGAGAAGTTCAGTGTTTCAGTATAAAATTGTATCCAAAACCGTGCAGCATTTAGTGTTTAATCAGTTTAACTATGCTAATGCTAATTTTTGTGCTTCCATATATCTGCAGTCCATAGTAAAAACATATAGAATATCACTACCATTATTTGTGTTCTGACACCTTCTGAGTGAGATACAGGAAGATTCAGCAGGGAGAGTTAATGTAAATTTGGACATTGTAAAGCAAAGCACACAGAAAAAGTTTTTCAGAACATTATGGCACTGGAATGACAGCTTTCAGGATGTAGCAAGTAAAATTGAACAGAATAATTTCTATAAATGTTCAATGATTTAATCATCCAGATCTCTTTTTAAAGGTACTTTCCTGAAACCAACAACATTAGCTTGGGGTTTAGAGCCTAAGGAGCAGTGAGTGAGAAGGATTTTATTTATCTCTATCTCTATCTCTATCTCTATCTCTATCTCTATCTCTATCTATCTCTATCTCTATCTCTATCTCTATCTCTATCTCTATCTATCTCTATCTCTATCTCTATCTCTAATCTCTATCATCTATATCTCTATCTCTAGCTAGATCTAGATCTAGATCTAGATCTATATATCATCTATATCATCTATATCTATTTATATCTATAACCATATTTTTATATATATATCTCAAATATTTCAAATAAAATTTGGGGAGAAACTTTTTTTTAAAATTAGACTGTTAGTATATTTGGATATAGAATTTGTTTAACTCTTTTCATCATATATGTGTATTGTATGTGCAGAGCTGGTTTATGCAACGGATTATGTGAGGTACCCTCTGCCCTCTGTGCATCCTTTACATTCCCAACATGCTGTAGCACTACTGCCTTGGGCTTGACACTGGTTCACTTAGTCACCTCACATCT
>VWYI01019881.1:0-33329 GCA_013399455.1 Anthoscopus minutus | reverse complement strand
AATCATGTAAGAATTACAGAAAGTTCAATGTTCATAATGGCCTCATATGCTTGTAAAACCTAGTTATCTTAATTGGATGGAGTTTCCTAAGAGGAGAGAACAGGAGAGCTGGAAAGAATCTCAGCTGAGCTAGAACTGAGTCAATGCCCAAACGGCTTAAATAGACACTGAGATAACAGTGTCAGAAACAAGGGTAAGATTTCTAGCATCCACTAATGAGGTAAGAAAAAATTGTTGCATCTTCAAACAGAATCTAAGGTGGTTATTTTTTTAAGGAGAAATGGTTTTATTGGGATGGTTTTTGTCTTAGTTTGTATCTGGAGAACATATGTACTTCTTTCCTTCAGTTGTTTAGTGTTGAGTTGGTAGTGTGTGATATTATTCCTAGGTTACTTGATTAGCTTGAGCTGAACCCATTTTCCTGCCCTTTCTTCTATTTATGGAAGTACCTGTTATTGTTTCATTGCAAAGTAGCCAACAGAAAAATTAATAGCATAGAGACATCTCCCTCACAGTTGGGATTTCAGTAGTCAAACCTGTCACCAAAACCACTGGAGAAAGTACATCAGAGAAACACATCTTCACTCACCCCCAGTTTATCATTGGACTTGAAGGAGTCACACATTCCATTAATGGGATTTCTAGAGGATTGTGGAGGGTGGCAGGGACACTAGACAGCTCATTTGGACCATTAGCTTGCGTAATGCTCCGCTCTAATGAGAGGAAATGCACTTTAGAATGCTGAGACTGTTGGTACCTTGTCTTTTTACTACATTCCAGTGACTTACTGTCCACAGCTGTCTCCTGAAGGGGCTGGGAGCTGTGCACCCAGCCCTTCCCTGGCCACTCAAGCTTTGGATACACAGCATATATTTTATGCAGCACATAGTCTCAGTTAAAACTTTCTCCCCTTTGTAAGTTACAGACAAGGACAAGACAGAAATACTTGGATAGAGGAGAAGGCTGCATACATCTTTATAGGTTACTGACAAGTTCTATACATGCTACCTCAAGTGCAAGGGGCAGTAGGAAATTGAAAACTTAGTTAATTGAATAGATGCCCTAGAAACAAGTCTTCCTCATACTTCATGTCTATAAAAACTGGAATATTCCTGAAATTTGCCAGCTTTTCTAGCATCTGCACAGGTAACATTGTTAAAAAATATTGATCTTGTTTTATATACTTGTAGATTCTTCTCCCCTGGGGAGGCTGCAGAGGATGAAGTAATGTGTAAAAGAAAAGGATTTCAAGAGGAGCATTGCATGTGGGAAGGGCTTCTGCCCTTAGACCAGTTGGAGAGAAAGACCAAAGTGTTTGAGCAACAGGGCTTGCCAGGATAAGGCAGGAAGCTGAGAGAAAAATCTGTGGGATGGAAATTTCAACAATATAATGAAATCTGAGTACAGATTTATGGCATGAAGGAATATTAACCATCTCCTTCCCACTTCCATTTCCCTCCTTCTCCCTCCACTCATTTATTTCTTTGGTGGAAAAGTCCTGTCTTTTGATCTCAGATTAGCGTGTCTGTATGCAAACTGGTCTGGCAAGGGTCCCTGGAACATATTTAGTTTAGAATTGTGCTCTGTGAGGTTTTGTATGGTGCTATTTGGTAGGACAGCGGTAACAACAGTATAAACCATCACATCCCTATTCTCAGGAACAGTATCAAGAATTATCTAATTAACAAGGACAGAGAGCACTGGTATTTACTTTCTAAGATGCTTTGCTGAGTGTTCCTGGGGAGCTGCAGTGAAATGACAGAAGCACTACTGATATTTAGCAACTGGAAGGCTGATTGTTAGTTGCTAAGAAGAAACTGCAGTGAAAGAATTACAAGAAATTCCTCTTTTAAAATCTCTTCATCTGTTACATGCTAGGTTTTGTAGAGATGGTATTCAAACTCATGATATCTCCTCCTTGAAAAGCTGTTGGCTGTGGTAAACAGTATTTTTGCTTAAATCCAGATAGTCTACTATTTTAGATCTGTAGTTCAGGTGTACCTGAATTAATCTGGAAGTGAGGTGCCATGCATCTTAATATGACAATAGAAAGAAGACTAGAGGATTGGCTTACTATCCTAGCTACTGTAGTGGCCACAAATGGAGGCATGTGGGAAATTAAAAAGAGTAGGAACACAGGTAATGCTGAATATTCTCCCAGGTATAGCTATTATTGTCTTAAGGAATGTTGTAAAATGAACCTTTATCCTTTTGTTTGCTTGCAACCTGGCTCCAAATAGCTTTCTTAAATGCTTCATTTATTTTATTGGCAAAGAGGGCAAACTAATGATGCCTTTTTAACCCATTCATGAACATCATGATTTTGTACACCTCTGCCATAACCTTTTGTCATCTCTTTTTGAGGCTGAGCTGTCCAATCTTCATGTTCATGATCTTCGTTGCTTTCCACCTCTGAATCTGTTCCAGATTCCTGCAAGAGGTGCAGAGATTGCACTCATGATCACATAATGCTTATGAACCAAATGAGCAGTGGCATCATGTAGGTAATTTTTTCCCTCTCTTTATCACCCAATAATGCCTAAACTTTAAGTTTTTAAGCACTGCAAAAATCTGAACTGGTGTGTTCATGGAGCTCCCTGTTACATTTATACTGATATATCCTATGTTCCTATTTCTGTCATAGTCTCAAGATACCACTTGTGAGTGGTAATGGTCAGCAAAATGGTAAGGACCATCTTCACATATATGTGAAGCTGAATTGTGCTTTGTCTTCTGTGCATCCTTTATTACCATCTACACTAAATGTCCTCTGCTCCTTCATTATCCACTCAGCTCTTTGGCCCTGCTGTTTTTCTGTTGGCCTTCATCCTTAAAAATTTAATATTAACAAAATAAGAAAACATTCTCACTCCATTTCTCACTCTCTCTCAGGTACTTCACCAGGATGGGAATTAGCACGAATTCAGGCAGAACCATTAGTCAGCAAGAAATTACCATTTACTTCCAACTTCAGTTTCTACTTGCAACTGATTATCTGTCTATGTTAGCAGATTCCTCCTTTATGCTGTACTTGCTTGTTTTTACCACTTCAGTTAGGTATCCTTTTGGAAATCAAAGTAGTTATTTTTGGCTTTATTAGACTTATCTATGAGTTTCTTTCCCCCTTCAAAATATAGTTTTGCAAGGCATAATTTTTCTTCAAAGCCCTATTCACTCCTGAAATTGATCATTGAGATGCCTATTATTTCTGTGGATTTTTTTATTCAAAATTGCCGTTTACTTGCCCACTAAAGGTCAGGAGGCATGAAGTTCCCTTGAAACTGTTAAAATATGACATCATATTTTTTGTGATCCTCTGATACTGATGCAATGAGAGGTTGCACACTATCTTGGTAATTCAGTTATTTCATCCTTGAGTTCCTTTAAAGCTCCTGGATGAATACCATCTGGACTTGGCAATTTGTTAAGTTCATTCTCTGAATTTGTTTCATAACTTATTCTACAGTTACTTCAATTTCAGACAGCTTCTCTGAGTCACTCATTTAAAAAACAACAAACTTCCTCAAAAGACCCTCACCATTTTTTTTTTCCTTCTGGGAACATGGGAATCTTCCCAGCTTCTCCCAGAGTGAAAAGCTGTGCAAAACATAACGTCTGCTCTTCGTACATTTCTGCTCTTACAATAATATCAAATGACTGTATTCAATCTATATCTCTGGGGATGTATTACTTTTCTCAATTGTGCTTTAAAGTATTTATGTCTGCCTCTGTGTTTAGGTTTTAGTCTGTAGGAGTTCATGATATTTTTTATTCTGTTCATTTGGACACACATCTTCCACTTTCTAAGGGCTGCCTCTGTTAAGGTATCAGATAGCAATATTGAGCTCTTTGCTTCCTTTCACAAGGATTTCTCAGTAGATGATATTTATTGCCCCAATGCTTTCAATATTGTGGTTTTACACAGCTTTGAGTGTGTGGATGTGATTCTTGTCTTTACCATTTTTCTTTAGTTTTACAAAGAGTTCTGGCTTTCTTCAAGTAATTCTTCTGCTTCAAGGAAGAAAAGGTTTTTCTCATTTTTTCAGCCCCGAGCGATTGGGTCAGTTACCTTTATTTACCTGGAAACTTATTCTAAGTATCAGCTACAGCTGTGCAGCCGCTTAGATTCTCCATGTGCTCACTGAACATTGTGAAAATAAAGAAAAAAAACAACACAGGAAAAAACAAACAAGCCCACATATATACATACCCATATATGTATACGCTTGGGTTGTGGTTTTTTTGTTTTGTTTTGTTTTATGTATATATGAAATATACACAAGAATGAAGGAGAAATTGTGTTATGTTCTGAATCCCTAGCAGCATATGGGATGAACTGGCTAATTCTGGATCAATTTTATGACTTCGTGTAGTAGAGTTCCCAATGTGCATGTTCCATGACCTTTTACATTTTTTTCTGTAAATCTCTCTCACTGAGTTGCAGTGACTCTAGTGAACAGGTCAGATTGCTCTTAGTTGCTAAGCATCAAGCAGGCCTTTACTAGAAGGGAAAAGATAAGTGTGCAAATTTAAAAAGACACAAGAAATTGTATTGATCTGTAACTGCATGATTTGCTTTGAGCTGATTTGATTTTTCATTCTAAAACAGGTAATTAGGAAGAGTAGACGTCTAACCAGCACTTTGCTTCCTTTGGTTGCATATGGCATGTCTTGGAGCATATCTTTACAGGGATCTTAACATAAAGCTAAGGTGACTCAGAGAGGCTTCCTTCATCTAAATTAACACTTTTTATCAGTTACTAAGAAACACAAGCAATATTATCTACTGGTAGCAGCTCTCTGCATGTGGGCATCCTGAAATATTGACATCATTTGAACCATAAGGGTTCTGTGCAATTACATTTTTAAGGCTGATTAAAACACTAGTAGAGTTGCATATTAGTTTTAAATGTTATTAATAAAAAATGTTATTAATAAAAGCAACTAAAACCCTGTCATTGTATGTCTGCCTTCCTGATGCTATGACTCAAATTTATTTGTGGGCTCATCCTTATGTACTATACATTTATCCTTGTCTTCCTGGGAAGGATGGGGAAAATGCCTAATAGTGAGATGGATAAAGGAAGACGTGTTGCTACCTTCCTGGCGATGACAGCTTTTACATTTAATGCTTTATCCTACTGGCCCACTACAGTGAGCTTTGAACCCTGTCTATGCACTAAAAATGGTCAGAATGCATCACAAAACAAATCAAAAAAGGTTCATTTACCAAACCATACTTTCTTTGGGGTTTTTTTGTTTTGTTTTGTTTTTTTTATTCAGATTCTGTTGAAAGTCTTAATCAGAGGAAGGTCAAAAGACAATTTAGTTGTGATAAGGTTGAGGCATTTTAGCTCAATTCTATCTAGCAATCTCGTCTCTTACACTCAATGTTAGAAGTTCTATTTTAGCATTTGATCCAGCTTTTAATGCCGCGTTGTGCCGTGACCAGAATAACAGGCAGGGTGTCATGCAGAGGACACCCGCTGCGGGCACCCCTCTGAGAGCAGTGCCAAACCAAAGCAAATATGCCTGAGTCCCTCCAGCTACTGCTGTCATCGGAGAAGAAGGAATATGATTGTTCCCTGTAAATATGTCTTGACACAATATGACCAGCACTTCCATGTGCATACACTGCATTATATAATACAGTGTATTATATAGACATTCATAGGAAACTTTGATGTCATTGTCATATTATCTTTTCCTTGATCAGATGTTGATTTACAAGGACTTTCAGATCTCTTTCAGTAGTGGTAGAATCATAACTTATCATTTCTTTTGGGTTCTAATTTTAATACCAGCATAAATGCGCTTGCAAGTAATAGATTATATTTCAGTGAGGTTGTTTAATTTTGTGCTGCACGCCTTAATGGCTTGCAGCTGTTGATAGATCAGTGAGAAACTGCAACAGCATTCTCAGCCTCTTGAATAAGACTTTTAGTGAGGTTAAATTTGCCTGCTTATTTATAAGAAGCACTACATATGGTGAAATAAAATTTATTTCACCTGACGCTTGTTCTCTGAAACAAGTCTAGGTAAGTTGGCTTGGACATATGTAGCCAATGCAGAGAAGTAGTTGAAGGATTAGGACCTCAGCAATCCTCTGATAGGATTAATCAATACAGGTAGGTCAAAAGACCTCTACTGTCATTTGCTAGCCAAGCGACACTATTTGCTCAGGCGTGAGGTAATGCTATACCCTCTTTTTACCTTTGCAAAGGTGCAAAAAGTGTTGCCCACTACTATCAATGTATAATCCACAACAGACTTCTTTATAAACTACATCTTGTTGTGTCAGCCTTATCAACTGGAAAACAGTTATTATTTGCTTAATATAAAATGACTACCCATGTTAATATGCCTGGTTTCTTTAAACATGTCTGAGCTTTCCTGATGCATGACTGTATAATTTTTCTCTTTCTAAAATGCTAAACTGCCTCTGAAAGAAGGTTCTTCTCTCCAAATGAATGGTATTTCTGAAGCAATAACTAACAGTTTGAGTATTTATTTGCTTGGATTACTAAGAAAAACTATTCACCCTTACAGAGCAAAGGACTGAAAGCATTCAGAGACAAATGGAATATATAGGAGACACTCCAAACCTTGTATAAACTGAAGCAATCTCTCAAAATGTGGGGGCTGCTTCTTGGGAAAAGAGGTCAAAGACACTTCATATCCTTTTGGAGACACTATGGAGATAAAAACTAAGGGCACCTTAAGGAGTCATAGTCCCACCTTGTCTGCCATATAAACTTCCCATATGAACACAATCTGATATTGAATGACACTGCAATGTTAGCACTTGATAGTTTTCTTTAACCATTGTATTTTTGTCTCTTCTGCCTATGGTTCTCAAGTTATTTAATGGTTAAACCATTGCTTTATGACTGTTGTTAAAGTTAAATTGCAGCAAATAAGCTTTGAGGTTAAAAGGGAAAGAGGCGGAATATATCTAGCATTTTTTGTCACTTATACCAGTTTATGCAGAAATGTGAAAATATTTTCAGCCTCTTCCCAGCAGGTATTTCAGTACTCAAAGTGATTCCTGTTTCCCTCTTGATTTGGAATTAATATGTCCTTTAGGAGGACCTGTGAACATCTGAAAGATGAAGGAACTGTTCTCCAGCACCTGCCAGCTTTGGAGTTTATTGCTAGCTGGGGCTAGCAATGGTAGCAGAAGAAGTGGTAGCAGAAGAAAGGAATCATTAGCAGAAAATGCTTACTAGTTTGGGTTTGTTGTTTGTTTCCCTCTCCTTCATTTTAATCATCCCAGCTATGGAAAAAATTATCATTTTCAAGTCGTTCTGTTGGTTTTGGGCTGGAATGTCTGAGTGTGCTGGCACTGAGCTTAAAAACACCCCCAGCAAAACCCCGGACATGCTGTCCATAATCTGCTTTTGTTCACAGCCATCTCATAAATTAAGCAAATTAAATGGTGAAAAACCTCAAAAGCAGAAATCTCATTGTAAAATGGTGTGAGTTAAATTACTGTTCAGCAGATGATATAATTTGGTACACAAGTACAGTCTGCAAGGCATGTCTAGCTAGCAGGCTGATTTTTTTTTTACCAAGTCACTCTTAATTGCAAAGAAAATATTGCTGAAAAAATACTAGTATTGAGTTTCTGAAAGAGGCATTTTCAGTTGAAAGTGGTAATTATAAAACATAATTATACTTAATGTGAGTTATATGTAAATTAAATTGTATTTCAGTTGCAGCTCAAGTCACTCTTTCAAGATTATTACTAAATGTGAAAAATGAGGCAGACCTGAAAAGATAGTAGAATTTATGAACCAATAATAAAATTCTGAATTATATTTTAAAATTTCAATTTTAACTAAATAATTTGTGTCACATGTGCAACACAGTTGAGAAGAGAGGTTTTGTAGAAAAGACCTTTAATTTTCCATAAACTTCTTGTTGTATTAGATAAGAATAAAATCTGGGCCATCTACTAGTAACTTTTCACAAGTTATTTGGAGGTTCTTACTTTGAAAGGGTGAGTAAGATTTGCTGATCTGAGTTAAGGTACAGTATACAGCTAATTAACTGCACAGAACACCCAGCCACAAAATAAGTTTTACATTAGCATCTAAAACCACATTGTGTTTAATATGCACAGTGGAAATATGCAATCTGAGGGAAATTAAGAGGCAGGGAAGTGATACACTTTTAAGTTTTGGGCTCCTTTTCAATCACTCTAATGAAACAAGAAGCAGCCAGTTTTCTGGACTGAGTCTAATGGGAACATTTCCAGTTTAAGGGTAGAACAAACACATCCTCATCAGCTAGGTACTTTTTGTCCCCCAAATATCTTTAAAATTAGTAACTGAAACAGTCTCCTACCTCCCTCTGCCTACAGTTACCCACTGAAGCAGCCTGGCACACAATTGTGTTTCCCACGTTTGCCTCCATGAGGGGCTTGCTTGCCACAGGCTTAATATATTGCATTGCTGCACTGAGACCAGGGTTGACCACTCCAGTGATGCATTGTTGCCATGTGATGCATGGCAGTGCAGCAGTACCTCTAGTCAAACTGCCTCCTGGCCTGTAAAAGTAGCTCCAAAGCCATTTGTTCCAAGGCAATGTAGTGAAGTTGTACAAAGAATCTGATTCCTACCAGGCTCTTTGCTTACTAGAATTTTTTTTTCTTAGAAAACTTAAAATCATAAACCCATTAAGATTGGAAAAACTTCCATGATCACCTGCTCTAGTCCTTAACTTAGCACTGCCAAGTCCATCACTAAACCATGCCCGCATCCTCACACCATTTGAACACCCTCAGGGATGGTGAATCTACTACTTCACTGGACAGCCCACTGCTTGTCTGCTGCTTCTGTGAAGATTTTTTTTCTAATATCCAATCCATTCCTTGTCTGGTGCATCTTGAGGCCCTTTCTGCTTGTGCTATTGCTTGTTACCTGGCAGAAGAGACCAAGCTCCACCTCACTACAACCTCCTTAAATAACAGCTCTCTGTGGTCCCAGAAGACCCTGGTACAGCTGCTGTCTGACAAAGGCAAGAGGACCTGAAAGCCATAAAATAACTCTGTACAGAGAGAGACACATAGGTGTTCTGTCTGTTACCAGCTATAGCAGTGATCTGGTGGAATGCACATTATTGATTTCAAATAACAGGTTCTGTGTTGCCTAATGCAACAACCTTCTCTTTGATTTTTCTTTTCTGTGACCAGCTTTCAGAAGTGGCCCCAGCCAAGTTCTGGTGCCCAGTTTAGACGGTGTGAGGAGCCTAAGCCAAAAGAACCAGTTTTAAGAAATTCACAGGAAATAAAAGATGATCAAGTAAGTTTTTTCAGTAATGTTTTGAAGTTGGCTCATTTACATTAATCATAATTAGATAATGCATGCTACCTTTCTCACTTTTAGGGAAGAGGGCAACTTTTTTATTGTCATATTGAACTCTGATTTTTCCTAATTTAACTTCCTTTGTTGGTGCAATATGAGATATAGCATATGTAACTATGTACTGTGTCAGGGTACTGAATGTCCTTGAGTTTCTCTTCAGGACAACAAGTAGTGCAGGCACCCTGTTGTGTTACTGGCTGTACTTATTAAATTATGTACCATTTAATGTATTTTTAAAAAATCTTTTTATGTACTTACTCAAATTTATTTCAAATTAATTAAAATTTAAATAGATAACCATGTATTCTCAATATAAAAAAATGAAATGTGGAGATGAATTAAAACATTTTAACATGAAATTCTACAAAGCTGCTTTTGTAGCTTATTTCCTGGGTGGCTCAGTATGTACAGAATCAGATTTTGTTCAGCTGGCAAGGCTTTGCTTTTAATCAATTAGAGAGAAGCAATGTTTAGCTCTTCTCATATTAGCCTTCTAGATCCTGTGTCCTCACATTAAAATAATTTTTCCTAATTAGAAGCAATCTGGGAGTTTTCTGGGATTTGCACTAGGACTGCAAGTCCCCAAGCTGAGTTTTGGAGCTAAGGCTCAGCAGAGCTTCAGTCTTTGTGTTAGCCAGTGCAGAGAAGATTGGAGAGTCTGTGCAAGATGTCTGTCTGGTTTGGATTTCTGCTCTCACTTCATTTACTCGTTTTTTTTGTAACTCTTACTTTATGCAAAATGCCATACATAAATTTATTTGTCTGAAGGCTAGCTGAAGGTGAGAGTTTACTTTGTCTTTCCTAGTTAAAGTCAAGAGGTAAACAGGTGGTGAAATCCTGACCCAGATGAAGATAATGGTTGTTTTGCTGTTGACATCAAGAGACATTTTGTTTCACCAGGCTTTAGCACAGAAAGGGACATCTGTGTAAAGACAGATGAATGTGCTGAGATGTGCTATCTACTGGTAATGAGCAATCATCCCAACAGCTAATACTAACAACTAACCTCTCTATCTGGAGAGAAGGGAGGTTAAGGGGAATTGGGGTTTCTTTTTTAGGCATCTTTTAGATTTATATAACCAGTCTAATTCTTCACTAATTTTGCTACAATTGGTCCATACAGTCTCACTGGTCCTCATTTTTCAGTGTCTCCACTTTATTTTCCTCATTAAGCCAGTTGCAGACAAAATGAATACATGTATGACTTTGGTAGTCTTACATGCTATGTTAAACTGAAGCAGTGGTGAATGAGCTACAGCTTGTTTGCAGAGCCATATAAACATACAGTGTTTCCATTTATCTTTATTTGCCAGAAATTTTCAGGTTTGGTCCTTCAGTCTAAAAAGCAAAAGCAACTGGAAGAGCTTCAATTTCTGTCTAGTCCACTGTGCAACTGAAACAGATATTCAGTTGCTCTCCACAGGAAGGTTTTTGTAAGATAGACTGAACTGTAATGCCCACATCTCTCTGAGGGAATGCACCAGCATCAGGCTGATGCAGAGGGTGTGTGCAGCAGTGCATTTCTGCACAAGCACGTCTTGCTTCCTTCTTCAGAAGTTCAAAAACAAAGCCAGGCCTCTTGAATTGAGGACTGATATTTCATTCTTTCTGTACTATGTGACATATCTACTTGGTTTCCTTTTGTCCAATCAAATAACAATTGAGGAAAATAGGAAGTTCCTAAAAGCTAATGTTGCAACTGAAAAAAAAAAGGATTTTTTTGAGAGACTTGTTTAAAGATAAACAACCCCTTTTTCAATCAGGAAGTATATGAAGTGCATCCTCTGTTCCTCTTCACTTTACAGAGAACATATTGAGATGTAAAACCTTTTGTAAGCCTTTTCAGAAATTCTGTATTTCTTTTCCTCTGAAGTACCCATTCTCCTCCCATTTTTCTTTATAAACAGAAGAAAAATATTCTTAAAGAAGATAGTTAAACATAACACTGCAATATCTGTGCTGTTTTGGATATGTGTGCATTGTAATTGATAGAGGTGATACCAAATGAACAGCAGGATGATGCTATCACAGTAGTCGCTCCTACAAGTGAAATTCCTCCATTATTCATGAAGCTCTGACCTGTGTGCAGAGACAATTTTCTTTCTAAGATTACATGCATCTGTACAAGACCACCTAAGAAATCTTTCATACTCTCAAATAACTCTTACTATGCAATAAAATTACAGCTCTATGTAGATGTATTGCAAGTATTGAGAGGGCTGCATAAATGCCTGCGCCCAAGTTTGACTTCCTCCAGTAGAGAAAAAATTTTGCAGTCCTCTTAGGCACTCCTAGGAGGCACTCTAGGCTGTTTTATTACTACACTTCCCGGTAGGGTGAGTTTCTCAGCAGAATTTCAATTGTGCTTAGCTAAATCCCTTTGCCATCTCTCCTGCCATTTACTGCTACTAAGGTATGCTGGTTGTAAACTCACCACCTAGGGGCTGGACAGCCGTGTCAGTAATAGAAACCTAAATGGCTGGTGTAGCTTCAGAGCAGCTGTATGTTCAGGATTTCGGGATTTTCATGATCTTTTTCTGATTCTGCAAAGTGTGCTGCCTTGAGAGAGCTGGGTGCTAACATGGTGTAGGCATACACTTTTTTTGTAGAACCTTTTTTTTGGGGTTTATGGTGATATTTTTGTTACAGTTCTCACTGTAGTGGTACACCCAGAAAAGAACACTATACAAATATACAAGGTCCTTCTACCCTTGTACACTGATTTTGTCTCATATTTTATAGTTTCTGCTTAAATTAGGGGAGAAAAAAAGTTGGGACAGAAGAATTACAATCTGTTGAAAGAGTTACTATCCATTTTTTATGTAATATATTCAGGTACTACCAAAGGACTTATCTATGAATTGGCAACCAAAATTTGAATATGGTAGGACTCTGCAGTCCTCTCAGAAGAGTAAAAGAAGGGGGCGGAATCCTGTTTTATAAAATGACTGGTTTATGTTTGAACAAGTCCAGAAGGAGGCTGGATATTACTACTGTGTAACAACAGCAATATCAATGCTGAGGACTCCTTCAAGAAAAGTCCTGTTAGTTGCTGTATTGGTATACAGCATGGTATACATCTTTCCTTGTGCATTAGACTTCCATAAAGCAGATTACTTCCAGCTGAACTGAGTTTCCCAGCCCTCCCACCCCACCCAAGAGTGTGGAGGAGAAGAAATTACTGTTTTCACGCTCCTCTTAGAAAAGAAGTTTGAACTAATGTATGTTAATGCTGAAGAATCTGGCTACTATGCATTGCAATTTTGATTCCTATAGACAACTGCACAAAGGAATCTTCTAAAATGAGACCAACAGACAATCCTTAACAAATCCTGAGGTGGATAGGAAGAGGCAGGCAACTGAGAACACAGCAAGTTGCTAATGAAATTCTTCAAATAAGTTATTTACATGCCAACCCCGTAGTTATAATCTCATTCATACAATATAGGTCTCTGAGGGGAAAGAACAGAAATAAATTGTGTTTTGCATCACTTGGCATCTCAGTATAATCGAAGCCCCAGATCCAGGTGAGTATGCTATTGAATTGTAAAGTATTCTTATCCTTTCCGAAAAACGTCCATTCACATGTATCAACTTTGCAGTCTTTGTTCTGCTATTGAGCTCTGCTGCTAAGCTACAAGGAAAATCAAAAGCTCAGCTCAAACCAGATATGATCATAAATGGCAGTGATACCAGGATTTTTCTGAAACTTTCAACAATGGAATTAGAAGAAAAGTCTGAATTTGATAAGTGTTGCTGAGAGCCAGACTACTTGAGTTCCAAATGAGAGGCAGGGGCCAGAATTTTCAGTCATGATGCAGGTAGATTGGAAAGTAGATGCTAATCTGTGATTTTCAGACGTTTCTGAGAAGCCTGGCTTCCTAAAATTAGTTTTTATGCATGTTGACTGTGATGTTTTGTTCTGCATGTGTGCTGATGATAATTTATATGTCTGTATATTAAATCAGTACAACTTTTCTGAGTTCTAGGAGTAAAGGAGCTCTTTCAGTATCTGTAAGAGAGTGGAGAAAAATATTATTGGCTCAAACAAGTGTGTGCGAGGGGGAGTGAGCCAGAGCAAGTTCTGTGAAGGTGGGATGATGCATTGCTCCCTCCCCACCCCACTGGAGCCTCTAGTCCGGCCCAGAATGGCTGTCAGTCGCTGGCACAGGCACAGCAATGCCCCACAGCCCATTCTGGAACCTCAGTCTAGCTCCAGAGTGGCCAGATGACTGAAAGCCTCTCCTGGGGGGCCGATGGCCACAGGAGGCCGGAGCAGATAAAACCCATTGCCCTGAGACACACATGGTCATGCATCCCTGTTGTCTTTGGATTTTATGGCAGCTGACAGAAAGCTGGATCCAAGGCAATAGCTGTATCTTTCTTCACTCTTTTTCTTCTCCTAATTTCCTCCTCTTGAAATCTGGGTAATTTAAAGTCGGATGGGTTAGAGTTTGCCAAGTCAGTGCTTTGTTAAATGCTTTATTTTGATTGAATGTTTGATTTAAATTTTGCCAAGTTCCTGATCTTCTGTTTTGCCAGTGAAGTTTTGTTTTTAACCTCTTGGGAACTTTTGTCAATTCTTTGCATCACCTCAGGTAAAAGTAGTACCTTAAACCTCTTTTAAATAAATCCACCAAGTGAGGACCAGAACTTTACAGTATGTTTTTGTTTTCAGTCTGCTCCCTGAGATTTAAGCACCAATTTAACTTGCCTTTACTTATGGTTTTTAATATCTTTCTGATTAGAAGTTCAACTCTTGAGCTGGCCCATTTCAGTTTTATTTTGCACTACCCTTTACAATTGGTAGTTTATATAACTTGTACTGCCTTGCACCACCATATGCCAGGCCATGAAGCTGAAACTGTTGGCTCCAGGACCCAGCCTTGACGTTAGTTGCTCGGCTTAATGACAGCTTAGCAAAGTGTGCATGACAAATGTATCTATCAGCAAGTTTACCTTGAAGAGAGCTGGAGGCAGAAATTCTATATTATTCCTTATTTTTGTTGATGCTCATTTCTTATGTTTTACCCCTACAGCATTTTTTCACTGCATTTTTCTCCTGATAACTATGTGTAATGACCAGTAACTCTCATAATTGCAGGACTATTTATAACTTGCAATATTCTTTTTTTTCAATTTCTATAAGCCTCAAGTCTTCCAGATGTCATTTTTCGCCAAGCTTGCAAGTTATGGTATGTACCATGTAAGTGAATAATCAAGAAGCAGAAGGAGTACAACAACTTGGGCATGTGACCTTAGGGATTGACTGTATTTACTTTCTCTATTTAAATTTCCCCAATACATTCAAAATAGTAATACAGTCATGCTCAAAAGAGAAGTGGTTCAGAGCCTAGATATACATAATCTATCACAGGACCACTGCTAAATAATTTAATTCCTGTATGACTGCAGCTTTGTACTATTCCCCATGCTGCTTCTCTACCCTGGGAAGCCTCAGCAACAGTGACTTGGGCTCCAGGAGAATCTCTCTGCTTCTGGCACTAAGCACTGCCACCAAGCTCAAAGAGGAGAGACTTCCTCACAGGAAACTGATGTCTTTTCAATTATCCCCAACATTTCCAGTGTTCCAAAGAATGCTTGATGTTCTTGGTAGCTTGCTCTAAGTAGGGTTCTCATCCTATTTTTAATAGCAAGAAATACAAGGGTTTTTTCCTCTCTGCAGGGCACCTAGGGGAACTTGCTCTTCCTTCCCTTTAGCCCCACAGAGAGCAGCAATGTTTAGAGCTCTAAAACATTTTCTGACCCAAAGTGCACTCCCAGGAATACCTGGGATATGCACAACTGACCATGACATGTCCTACAGCCTTTGACTAAGACTGAGACATGTCTTCTTTTTGAAATACAAAAAGTCATTAAACTGTACCAACACTCGTTCTCAATGCCAAACCCTGTAGGCTCTGCAGAGTTCAGTACCAGTCTGAACTTTTAGATAGAGAAGGCAAAACTGAATTTTGCTTTCACAAGTATATGGGACAGGGACCACTCTGATGCTGTTGTAGGAAGCAAATGGTAAGGCAGGGGCTTACAGAGGAACAGGGCTGGGATGGAAGGTGGCTGTGAGAGATCCTGGGAAATCTAGTCCTACTTCTTCTTCCAAGGCTGAATGAGGAAAGGATGTGGGAAGAGGAGTTTACTTTTGCTACGGACCCTAGCAACAAGCTGTTGCACAAGCCCTGAGCCTTTCCTTAGCAACGGAGGGAATGCCAGCCCTTCCACCTGCTGCAATGACAACGCAGGCAGTGTCCAGTAGGCTGCTTTGCCACTCCAACAGCCTGTTTTCTGGAGAGCTGTCCCAGTCTAATACCTAGAGATGTGATGTCCCACAGTGGATAGAGCCACTGTGCAGCAGATGAAGCAGAACTCAGCTCCAGCTATGCCTGGACAGCCTGGGATCTGCTCAGATCTGCTGAAGTTGCAAAATTTGAATGTGAATCTCAGAAAAGCGTGTCTAGCAGATTAGCAGGTTTGTAACTAAACACTGTAGTACTCTCAAGCTGTTTCTTTCTTTTTATTTTTTTGTTTCTTACGAACCAGACTGATATTTTTGTCTATTGATTCACTAGCTTTTTCCCCTTGGGAGATGTGTTTTGAAACATGAAGTAATTTGTGGGACATAGGGTGTCCCTGGGTTAGACAGAACTGGAGAACTTTTGTTACTCCTCTGTGGGAGAAGTATTTCCAATGAACAGTGTATTTGCCTGTTTGCCAAAGCTTCTGTCTTCTTGTCTTCTCCCAGACTTGGAGTGGAGCCGTGCTCAGGGCCAGATGTCTGAGTCTGCAGGCCTACTTTCAATTTCAGCAGCAGTCAGTACTCATCTTTATTAATAATTCAGGTTTTTTTCTCCTGTTAGGAAATCAAGAGCTTTTCTTCACTAATCTTGAAAAGATGTTTTAGTCAAATTTATCCATTTTTTCATATTCTTCGAGTTGGCAATAGTGTCTCTGGTTGGATTATGAAGGTTTTTTACTCTATAGCCATCACTTTGAGGACCCTTTTAATAATGTATTATAACATGTGATCATCCCTATTGAGTGTCTGCTTTTTTTTCTTCCCATATTCTCTCTTGAAACACAAATCTGTTTAGGAACCTTCTTATTTCAGAAGGATGGTCCCTGTTCTGCTATGAAGTAAAGGAAGATGTCTCTTATATTTTATGGGTGTATTTTAGATTTACTTGAATTAATACTTGACATACCATGTGACTGTGCTCTAGAAGACCAAGTTTGAGATGTAGCTTCTACTTGGCTTGGAAACAACTTGTTTTTAGTGGTTTTTTGTTGTTTGGTTCTTTGGGTTTTGTTTTGTTTTGTTGATTTTTTTATTAGTTGGGGGTTTTTGTGTTTGTTTTGGGTTTTTGTAAGTTTATTTCAGAATAAATGTGTTCCCCAGTTTCAGAGTGGCCCTTCATAAAGTTTAATGGCATGGCTTTACAAGGTACAAAACCAGAATTTCTGCTATGACATCCCCTATCTTTAATAATTTATGAACACTTGTCCTGCAGTTTGGCTTTCTTTGACATTCTGTGCTTTTATTTAAGCTAAATTTAAGCTGGGAAAATGAAAAAATCCTAGGAGCCTAAAAGAATTAGTTCCAAGATAAACATACTGTTCGGATGCATAAAATGTTTCGATACTATTTCATTGAAGGCTCACTTTCAGCTGACCTAACACAGAATGACATACTGGCACTTCTTTCTTACTGACATCTTTTTCCTGAGAATCTGATTCCTTTCATTTTAAATAGTCTCTGACATGGCCACTGAGAAAGCTCTAAAAGCTGAATGCTGCTGGTATAGTAGTGGCACTGGGATGCTGTGTCCACTGGCATTTTTGGGAACCTGAGAGAATGGCTTGCAAAGGATGAGTGTTCCACTTACCACACTACTCTGTCACATTGTTATAAATGCCAGACTCCTAGTGTGCTCCTTCTCTGAGAGCATGGAAAAGGCCTGGTAGGGAAAATTCTGCCCTTCTGCAAAGATGGCTGACTGTGGCAGCATTACAAAAATGCCTTTCCTGATCATCACAGTGAGAAGTGACTATTCCACACTTGGAAACAGTCGGATCTTTGTCCTCTCCCATCATTTCTATTTGCTATCCATGCCTTAAAGCAGAAGATTTAGCTCTCCATCCTGTTACGAACAAGCTCTCTCTGTGGAATGACATTCACTTGTGCAATTTCTATTACTCCAGACTGCAAGGTCATCCATTTCTGCCAATACGAGTGTCTAACCCTATTACATCTCTGAAATGCCTCCCAACTTCATAGGATTGCTAACTTCACCAGTGTGCTCCAAGCACTAACAAGAGCATTATGTAAGATGAGACCAAAAGACCAACTGCTGATAAGCTGCACACCTTTTTTTTCCTTCCAGCTTCATATCCTTTTCCAAGCCACTCTCTTTAGCCCATTTCCTGCAGCTTATGATTCTCATAGGTATTCCCTATCTTCTCCAGTTTAATAACTACCTGTGTGGTAGTAATTCAAATATTTTCTGATGGTAGATCAACCATATCTTTCCCCTTTTTGAATACTAATTATCTCAGCAGAGAAGAAAATCAGTCTAATTTGATCTAACACTGGCAAATTCACACTGTGTCTTGTCTTGTTTGCTATTGCTTAATTACTTCCATGTTTGTAACAATTCTTTTCTTTAAAAATCCACTTCTGTTTTGGTAAAAGCACAGTAGAGCTGCTGCAAACATATTTGATACGATAGCACCTATAATAGATTGAAGGCATTGTGTTTGCTGTACTCCAGTCAGATAACGCTGCTTACTCTCACTTCCCATGTAAATGTGACATACTGCCCATTGCTTTCCCCAAAACTCTGGGATGTGAATTGTCCTGTGGATTCACCTCAAGTGCATCACTTTTCTTTTAACTTGTACCTGGCTTGAGGGTATTTCATGTATATACACCAAGTGTCCCTTTCTTGCTTTTCCTTAATGCAAATTTGTAGTTCTTAGTGTTTTGGGACCGTAGTTGAAATGCCCTCACCCTAAAAGTCTTTCTGTGGCAGGGTGGATGGGGTCTGTAAGGGCTCAGGAAGACAGCTGTCCTCTGTAGACTCATCTAAAGGGAGGACTCCCAGCTGGTAATTTTCAATTTCTCGGGGAAGAATCCCAGAGAAAACTGAATTTAATGAAAATTCAGTGAAAGCCTTTACAGGTGGAGGAGGTTCTCTTTCTCAACTCCAAGCTGAAAGAAGACATTTGAACCCAAAACCTGGCATCAACTGCTGCTCTTACACAGTTTTAAAGGTGTATCTGTGACAAACATTGGTAGGCAGCAAGAGCCAATGTGCTGACCTTTCCCAGCCTTAAAAATAAGGCGATAAAGAAGAAAAAAGTCAATTTGTTTTAAAGAAGAAAAGCATTTGAGGATAGTGTCTGTTTGGGGATGTGACACTGTGTCTTTGTGCCAGTCTCAATGAGAGAGAGTAGATGCATCTGGGCCAGTAAAAATATGTCTGCAGTTCCTTTTCTTTCCACAATTGCATATACAAAAGCTGCAATCTGTTCCAGCATATAACCAGCAGGGACTGCATCTTTTCTGGTGCTCTGAAGCCCCACTAATATAGGCCTCGTTCTGGGCAAAGGTCTGCAGTGTTTCTGAGTGAAAAGCCTTATATAAACATGGCAGGGTACCTTGAGAAGCTGTAAAACTTACTTCAAATGGAATAATCTGATACATAAATTGAGCTTTTAGGCTACCTGAGATCTACTTCAAATTATAAATGTAAGTTTTTTCTACAAATAGAAGTTAGGGATTTTCTTGACTCATATCTTGGGGTAGAAGGATATGGGGTATGGGGAATAAAACAGAATACAATAGAACTGATAAAGGAGCCTGATATCTTAGGCCTGATCAAGCAGAAGCTGTGGAAGAGACAGACACAGATAAATGCTCTCTGGACAATAAGTGACCAAGAAACATGTTGTGAAACTCTGATAATATAATGTTACCAGGTGATGTCACGAAGAATGTGTACCCAATGGGAGATTGTTACTAAAAATAGAACCCTATGTGAGTGCTATACAGGTAAAACCCTATATGAACACCTTGTATACTCAATAAAATTCACTTCTCATGTGTCCCTATCTCTCAGTCGCCGATAGTGGGGAACAAATCTTTCTCCTGGGGAGGGCAAGACTGGGCTCCTTTCTAATCCAAACGAGCACCAGCAGTGTTCATTCTTTTTCATGATATGCAAGCACAACCAAATGATCTCTAGGCTCCTCCTGGAAACCTCTCCTTTGCAGAAGCAAAAACCTTCAGTGTCACAGTAGCATGATATATAGGAAAATAAGCACAGATTGCTTTGTTGATCTGCTGTGTTACTTGCCTGAGGGAATCATGTTGCAATTGTTTAAGAGCCTAATTGCAGTATTAATATGTAATTCAGGGTGGGCAATGAAGACTGACTTTTTACAAAAAGTGAATTGAAAACAGAATGGAAAAACAAAAACCCAAACAGTAGCACAGTGTTCAGAAAGTGGACCTAAGTGGTGAAGGGTAGCACCTTACTTCTCTAATAGTGTGAGACTGATTTATAAGGCTACACTTCTGAATGAAATCTGGTTTCCCATGGAGAGCTTTGATTTTACTTAATAAGAGTTGCCTCTTTTTATTTTTATTTTAACCTGGATCTAGAATATGAGAGGAAAAGGAAAATATATGCATTCTTCCACGGACAGACATCTGAATAGCTGCAAATCAGTGTTTTCAGTGCACGGAAAGACTGTCAGCCATGACCTTAAAATAAATTATTCTAATTGCTTCCAAAGTAGTTTGGCCACCTTTGCGGCCTGCAGAACACAAAATGACGTATTTTAGTGTTAAGTTAAAAAATCAAGATTTAGAATAGATGCTAAATAACAAAATGCTAGCAAAGTAACCTTTTGGTCAGAGGTTATGGGAACTTATGCTGCTTGACTGAGCAGACTGGACCATTAGAAAACTCACTGGAGAAAAATGGAATGAAAAATTTAATAGAAGTGGCAAAAGACTGCACTCCTGCATGGAATATGCACACAAGAAAAAATTTGCAAAGGAGTGATCAGTAGTGTAAGATTGCTAGGGGCTTTGTGAATTTGGGGAAAAAATACTCAGTAGACTTGAAACTTCTAGGCCAAATTGAACTTTGATGTGATAGAGAAACATTTTTTTGCTGCTCTTCTGCAAGGGTTTAATGCATCAGTGCTTGACGAGTTAAGAAACCTCGCCTACACTTTGACCCATGAGGTCTTTGTGAAAATAAAATAACTCACAAGAGGCAATACTTTAGATGTAAACACAAGATTTGTGTCGTAACAATTATGCACATGTAAGTACAGAGCAGGAGGGGTGAGCAGGATGCATACTGACAGTCCAGCTCCTCCAGAGGAAAGTTTTCCTTGATAAGACAGAGCTACTTCACCGTTAGTTTCAAATCATAGTACTGCAGTATTCAAAATCTCAAACATCTTGACTTTCCTCTGTCTAATATATTTAGTTAATATTTCTTCTCCTAAAGTTCTTTTGTGATTCATTCTTTTTGAGGCATTTTTTTAACTTGTCATCAGTGTTTCTGCTGAATAGTGATCAAGTAAGGTAGAATCATTTTGTTGGAGATACATGGAAATGTTTTTTTCTATTGCATGATGAAAAGGGCACTTGGTTCATTCTGGTCCAGAGCACCTCAGAAGGCAGCCTACCAATATTAGGTCACTTTCATGTGCTACAACGCATGAAACAAACAGCAGCCCCAGTAGAAATATTATATTAGCTTTCAAGGAGCGCTGAGCTTTTTAGTTCATACTACGTATTTAGAGTCCAGTAGGAAAACTCAAAAACTTGCATCAAAACTTAGCTATTATCAGCAATTCTTCTCAGTCATAAACCACAGTTCTTCCCAAAAATATATTGCAGCAGACTTGGTCAAGTTTCACTGAAGCTTAGTCCAGTCTTCTCATCAAGCTGTGACTCCTGGTGAATCAAAGCTGAACTATGGAGCTGTGCTGGGACTGCCAGGCACAGACAAGACAGCTTTGGACCTGCAGTGTTTTATCAGTTACTGAGCATGTGTTGTAATTGACTCTAAAAATTAATTGCAAACTGTTTTTTCCAAATAGACTAAAGGAAGGTATGTCAACAGTTACTGTGGATGAGATCAGGAGAGATTTTTGATAAGATTTGTCCCAAGCAGACCCATTTGGGGGCAGATGTGAAAAGAGGTTTTCAAGCCCTGAGCAAGTACAGATGGCAAGGCTGTGTCATTCAGGGCAAACTGCTGCTTTGTTGGCTGAGCCCCTTTTTGAGGATTAGTTAGGAAAGGATGCACATGCAGGTGCTTCTTATATCTGCCTTATAAAGACTTTCAGAGCTGTGGAGACATATCTGGCTGGATAATCACAGGAAAATTATGGCTGGATTTGTTTTCTTGACTTGCAGTAACCCAGATCACATGTGCAATGTGGGTGAGTGTCCACAGGGGCAATGTAGCATTGTGTGTATACATGTAGGAGATTTGTTTTCAGAATTCACAAATACAGGGTGCTGATGAATGCTTCAGGGGAAAGGTACTGTTTGCTATTCACACTTGAACATATTAGTTATTAGACTTTTTATTTTAAAAACATCATTTTTCTCTATAGTCTGTGAGTTGCTCTGTGTCATTAGTATGTCTATAGCCCTGACTTTAAAATGACACCTCTTTTATCTCCAACTGTTTGATTCTGCAAAAAATGCACTTTTTCTAATATGATGCTGTTTCCAAAAACTGAGGCTACAATGTGAAACATATTCATAAATATTAAGTTTCATAAAATAATTTCCCTTGACACTATTAGGATTTCAAAAGAGTTTAGCAACTCTCTTTTTCATTCAGAGCAAAACAGAAGTGCAGCTTTGTTGTTAAAGCCAGATAATAATTGACCTATCTTTCACACACCTTCATTTCCAAATGTTGACAAAAACAATGTGCTCTTGATAGTAACTTTTACTGGAATTAGGCTTAAACTTTTTGTGGTGGTCCTTTTCCAGAGGTTTTGAAGATCAAATAACACTGATAAAAGTGCATGTTGAAAGACGTAGTGTGATGAGCTGCAGTTTTAAAGAGTAGGAACAAATTCTGTTATTTATTACTGACAGGTTGTGAGATGCTGTCCTAGTTGTCCTAGCTGTCCACAAGTAAACAAAAAACCAAACAAAAGCCTTCACTTTTCCTTAGCCAAGACATAATATACCTAGAATAACAGGGAAACTGTAAGATTTCTGAATCTTCATTGGTAGCCCGAGCAGAGAGAGAAAATCAGAAGTGCACAGTGAACCAAATATGGTGAAATCTTAAAAAAAGCTGTTTAGCGGTAGTCCAGAAATTAATCTACCTTACTTCTATAGCTTATAGGGCTCATATTTTATCCTGACCTAAAGATCTTGGTTATGTATCCAAGTAATTGCAAGCTTATCTCAAATATAAATAGGTTTGAGCTCAAGTTTTTCATTTTTACCTTGGTTTTTTTTGTATCTCTGATTCAATCTAACTTAGATTTTTCAGAATAGTAATAGTATCCATCCTTTCCAAATATCCTATTTTCTTGAAAATGCCATTGGTTTCAGCTGGTGTTATGATCTTGAGATTGGTGACCTGTGTATATAGTTAAAACATAATAGAGTAAGGAAGATCATCTGCCTCCCAAACAAAATGCCTGCTCCCCTGATGGTGTCTCTAGCTGCAGAACTGAACTCAGCATATGTGAGGATGGGCTCTTTCTTAAGGTTGGTGCTCTGTGACAGCCTGGGGGAAAAAATCCCATCTGCAGAGTCACGTCCTCTGCTGTTAATTGCTGTTTCAGCTAGTTGGGAGTAAAAGTCTTGTTTTATGGAATAAGTCAGACCTCCAGTGATTTGCTGGTGAGCTCCCTCTCTCAAGGTGGCACAATCTATCCATAGGGTCTGAACTGATTAAATGTGTAAATAAGATGTGGGAGTGAAATCTCTAAAGACACATAAATTGAACCAGGACTTTTACAGCCTTAAAAGCAGTTACAGGTGAGAACTGGAGAAATGCTAAAAATAAGGAATTATAGAAACAATGTGCTTGGTTGAGTCATGTTCTACATTTTGGGTTTTTCTATCTGGTATAATTGCACTATATTATGAATTTCAGCATGTGCTGTGAGAAGAGAAATACCTGGGGCCTGTTAGAGAAAATTTTGCATTTAAATTTAATATATCTGTCTTCTAAATGAAGGTTTTATGGAAAGTAAGTCTTGATTTGAATACATTTTTCCCTCCAATTTCATTAAAACCCTGCCATCCAATAAAATCAGATTTGTTCGCATTGAGGTTTTTTAGCCAGTTTTAGTAACTAAGAAAAATTAGATGTGTTTAAGTAGCAATGATTTTTTTTTAATTTCAGCTTTTTAATTAGTCTAGATTTGTTTTCTAAAGCTCCCTTCCCCTTCCTCACCACAACCCGCATGGACTGTGGTGTTCATATATTACTGCTAGTCACCTAAGGGAGACTAACATTCCATAGAACAAGTAATGAAAGGAGAGCCAACTTGGTGGTGCTACATGAAGGGAACAACCAGTTTTCTAGAAAGAAAAGGTAATGCTGAAATGAGAAATCTGCAGGTTGTCAGACAGGCCTCTTCCTGGTGTGTGGAGTCCTGAATTTCTCATACCCTCAAGTGTGAGGAATTCCTCACAGTCACAAGTGACATCTCTTCTAAATTGACGTTATTTTCTTTAGCCTTTTTTCAAAGAAATGTATTTTCTGTTTTGAGGTGGGTTTTGGGTTTTTTTGTTTGGATGGTTTGTTTGTTTGCTTATTTCTGGGGTTTTTAAAAATAAAATTTAAGTGAAATAGTTCCAGTCTTGAAGAGAACATAGGATGCATGAAATTGCAGGAGAAGGCTGCTGACAGTGTTCTTAAGGTGCCATACTTTATCACAAGATTTTTTGTTTTGATGTGTTAAATTAAAAATAAAATTCTCCTCCCCCTATTAAGTATTCCAGTCTAAGGATAAAACAAAGGTCCACTAATTAGAGCAACAAATAAGGAAGAAAAATAATAAAAAGGATAGTCAAGGAGAGAAATTTGATTTAATTATCAGTCACAGCTGAATATTAAAATAAAAGGTGTGAGTAAAACTTGCTGGGAAGTTAAGTCTCAGATGCAAATACACTGGGAGTTTGTTTTTCCTCATTAGGCACCTCCTGCTTAAAAATGGAGCAATTCCTATTCATCAAAGAGAATAGCTGTATTGTTGCTTAGGAGTACACATAAATTTTGATATTTTGATACTGTGATGAGTTGTGAATACTCAAAATCATAATTTCTTTTTTTTTCTTTAAAAAATGCAAGTTACAAACTTGGTTTATTACCTGGAAAAGGCTTTCAGGTTATTTTTCTTTTCAAACCAGAGGGAACATATTTTATATTCAGAATTGACTGTAACTGACTGTTCTCTAGCAAACTTTCTGAGGACATCTGCAGACATTCAGTGTTTTGACAAATTAGAAGAAAAAGAGGGAAACTAGGAATTTAAATAAGATCCAATTCAGAGATGCATGTGTGTATATTGAGCAGTTGGAAAATACTCATATTTTGGTGTAGACAGGTAAATGGTTAGTTAATGGTTACTGAAAGCATGTTTAAGGCTAATCCAGAATTACTTAAAAGATCTTTAGGGTGTGGCGCAGAGGACCCTTTAGCCATGAATGTAGATCTGTTCTGCATTCGGAGCTCAGTGGGTGACCGACATCTGGGTACTGGGAACATTGTGTCCCCTGCTTCCTGGTGAGGGCTTCTCCTGCCTCACCTTAGCACTTCATCATTCAGATGAGGTGGAGGAAAGTGGCTGTTCTTCCAAATCCAGTACCATATTCCAGGCATTATCAAGACAAATCCATTAAAGTATCACAATTGATAACAGATCACAGCATCTGCTGAAAGGACTGAATTTCCTGAAAAGGATTTTCTCACCCTTGGAAAAAGCATATTCCATGGGAAAAACATAAGCCCTTTTCCAGAAAAATCTCTAATGTTGTTTCTTAATTGTGTTTATCAGTCCAGCAAGATCCCAGCTCTGACTCACACTCAGTTCTACTTTAATGCTTGAAAGTCTTGAATTCTTGAATCTTGAATGCCTGAAAGTCTTTGATCTCTTAGAAGGAAAGACACACTTGCCAGGTAACAACAACATGAGAATAAAACTGGGAAAATAGGTTGTCATCAAGCCATTCTGGTGAGCTCTTTTTTCACCAGGTCATTCATAACAGGAGACTGTGTTTCTGAGGCAGCCTATCAGCCACATCTCTGAGCTTCTACCTCTGCACTTGGCATCTGACACAAATATAAATGAAAGAATGTTTCTTAAGAGCACTTTGGCTGAAATAATCCTCTCCGATCACATCCTGAATCATGCTTTTCATAAGATTAACTCATAGGAAATGAATTTCACATCTTCCCCTAGCTTCAGTGGGAAAATTCCACTCATTTTTGGGTTGACTTAAGTCTACAAGTACTCACTGCAAAAAAAAGAATGACTTACTCAGATACAAGTTTCTCTTCAAACAGGTGATGCATTTTTCCTCCTTGGTGATACTTGAAAATTTATGTGTCTCTCAGCAAGTGCAGGGCTTCTCCTTTTCTTTCAGTGTCCTGGTGGTTTGGTGGTAACTGCAATGCTGCTCTGTGCAAGATCATGATGGAGTAAAGGACACTGGTTTTTCTGGTGCTGAATTGTAAGATACAGCAGGAAAAAGGAGTTTGTAGGGGTAAGGATAGCACAGATTTCCCTTCTGGTCCTTAAACTCTTATGAGACCTTTTATAGCATATACAAGATCAGGAGCCAGCAGTAGCATGGTCCCTGCCAAACCTCTTGAGTTAGCAGGATGTGATCCTCCTCTGGCAAATGATGTCAACAGCATTTGACTGTCCAGAGAAGGATGTCATGCCAGTGCAGCCCTGAGAGTGGCCCTGCTGAGCCAGAGGATGAGCAGTGTGGCCAGGGCTGCCCTGCCTGGGTTGTGCCCATGAGGCAGTGCAGCCAAGCATGTACTATGGCCGGGGGTCAGATGCCACTACACCTCCTCAAGAGCTGCATTCCTGAAGTTAATTTGTGTCTCTGAAAGGAAGAGTTGCTGCGCAATTAGCTACTCTGGCACCAACCAGATGGGGGTGGTGTCATCCACTCTGGGTTATTTAATGCCCTACAATTGAGGATCTCCTGCTGCTCCCTGATTGGAACTTGAAGGAGGGTTGGCCAGTGACAAATATCCAGCAAAGGTTTACCAATATTTGTTTCACAATATTAGAAAGGGGAAAGGCTTTCTGCTGTCTCATGCTCATAGGTCATGCCCTATCTCCAGAAAACTGCCAAAAGGAGAAATTGTGAAGTTGTTGAGAATTGAGGAGAAAATTAATGAGATGTGAATCAGGGATAAATCTCTGGGGAGGTACAAGCTTCCTCTAATTCATCTTCTCTAGGTACTAGGCTGTTCTGTCTTATTTTTGGCATGATCCAGCTTCAAAAGTTTCCAGTGGCTTTTAAAATCCTCTTGCAGCAATTGTTTCTAATATTTCTGGACTGTTGGCTCCCTGCCCTCTGCTCTGCTGAGTTGACTGCAGAAAAAATTACTTCTCCAGGCAATGACCGACAGCCCACTGCCCTGGGAGCAGTGGTGTCTCAGAGCTGGTTTATGTCACTTGGAACGGAATATTATGCCTTCCAGGTCCTGCTGCTCCTCCACATGTACAGGCAGCATAACTGAAGAGGAAACCTTCTTCATGTCTCAGTGCACAGGCAGCACAGGATGCCAAATTAACAAGCCTTGGTGTCAGCATTGTCAAAATGCCTATGAAAAGAATAAAATTTAGATAGGCTGCTGAACCCACTGTTGCAAATGGATGTGAGGGTTTAGATAAGTCCTTGCCTTTTGCACAGACCTCTGGCAGCAGACTAGCTTTATTGAGGCAGACAGAACCCTAAAACCCACTCTCATTCACAAGTTCTTTAATAATGGCTAATACAGTCTATTATAGAATTAATTCTTTATTTCATAGACAGGAAACTGACAGACATAAGACTTAAAACAAGCTAATACTAAGCAGGAATAAGGATAAAGAGAGAAACTATTAGTAGATATATACAGTGAGGTTAAAGGTACCTAGTAATGTTACAGCTAGTGAAGAAATAATGTAACTTTGGATTCAATGTATCTTACCATCCATCTCTTGGTGAGGCACACATTGAAATCCTTTCCCTCAGTCCCCAGGGAAATAATCACAGATTTGCATCCGAACTCCAGGGAGAAATCTTGAACACTTTAGGGTATATGTGTGTGTAGAAGGAGAGGGGACAATCCTGCCACATGCACTGAGAAAATGACAAAAACTCTATTTGTGTAACCCTGTTAAACAAGAACGTGGTGCATCTTCTGCCCTTTGACACCTCTCACGGCACAAGCTTTGTCTCTGTAGCTGGGGTGGTGTCTCTGTGTTTGAGGGACTGTAAAGCTATAATATTCCAGATACTCAGGGCTAGTGTGTCTAGTGAAACTACAGCACATTCACAGGTACAGCAAGAGAGAAAGGAATGGCAGTGTGGAAAACCCAGCTGGCTGCTCACTGGTATTGTCAGCCACCTGCAGTCACACAAAAGCTTTACACAGGGTTGAACATAAGAAAAGATACTACACAGCCCTATGGCTCTGTAGGGCAGGATCAGGAAACCAGTCTGGAAAAAGAATAATTCAGCTTCTTGAAGTTTTTATTTTCTTCAGCTGGTAGCTTTCCTGCCAAAATCATAGTACACCCGCAATGTCAGACCTGTGTCCTCAGCACTGAACATTGCAGCAGGGTGCTACTATCGGGAGTGATCCAGAGAAGATTGGATAAGGGCACAACCAAGTTCTGTACTTGTGTTCCTGCATGCTGTGTGCATTCAGACTGTGCTGTGGACAGCAAGAAAGGTCCTGCACCGAAGAGCTTAAAATTGTTACAGATGCAGGAAGTAGAAGGAGAAGCAAAAGACTTTGCATCAAAAGTTTGCTAAAATGAAACAGAGCTCTGATACAGATCTTAATGCAAACAAGTTTTAAATATTCAAAATATATTTCGAGGTTTTCTGCATGCCTGACTTCTTGAGAAGGGGTCAGTGTTTACAGTAGGGAAAACCAAGATTCTTTAATGTGACAAGTCGTGGAGGCAGGAATGTTGGCATCCCAGATAATTGATTTATTTCACAAATTTTCACTTATGTACAAAGATGTGTAAAATACACCATATTCTTCAAAACATATTAGCAATGTTTTAAAATGGTTCTCACTGGTTTTAGCAAGGGATTGTGGGCTTTTAACTAGAGATAACAAGAAGTCCGTTTATGAACATCAGGCAGGAAAATATTTCAGACTTGACAAACAACAACAACAAAATGCCTTAAACTTAAACCCACAGGATATGAACTTTAAACTCAGATCAGACCCGAAGCAGCAAATCCAACATCTGATCCAGGATGTAAGCCAAGCCAGCATCCTGCTGAGCTGATGCCCTGCCTAAAGGGGAGGCCAGTGGTGTTCATGTCATATATAATACAGGCCAAGTAGGCTACAAGCTTCAAAATGGGTAGAATGCACTAACCTGGAGGAAATCAGACCACAGCACTTTGCAACAGTTTGAACTGTCAAACTCTTACTAGAATCTTCCCATAGAGCATCAGAAGCAGGTTAGCTCGCAGCCACAAATTCAGAGCCTGGTGTGTGTGTGGCTTGCATGGCAAAAGGGCTAGTGACTGCTCAGCTAATAGGAAAGCAGTAGAGCACGAAGCTAAAGTAGTTTAAAAAGAAAAATCTTCAAGTGTTAAATTTAAAAAATATATGAAAGCAAAAGAAGATTGTACACAAAGTGCAAACCACTTAAAGCTCAGTATAGCTCCATGACTTTTTAGAATAGAGCTTGCTCTTCTGCAGCTGTAGAGGGACTGGTTTGCTGCCTCTGTATCACAGTGCAACTGGGAAGAAGAAATCACCCTTTCTGGTGGGATTGGGTGCCAGCTTTCATAGGAGCAGGGCCTATGTCTTACAGTCCATTTATATGCCCTCTTCTGGATTTGGTCGTATTTTAGAAGAGTTTGGCCTTATGCTGGCAGACACAGCTACAGGGTAGCTCCTGTAACCTGCATACCTATGTATGGCTCTCCTGTGGCAAGCATGGTCTGCAGGGCTCAGTGTGTGTGAATGCAGGGGAGCAGAGACTTTTCCCCAAGTAAAGCACAAGGTTAGTTAGATTGAACTGTGACACAGTCATATATGTACATGTGAACTGCTGCAGTTATCACCCCTCTGAATGCTGTGAATGCTGCGGCACAGCCAGTGTTTACTTGTGCCTCCTACAGGGATTTTTTTTTCAGAATTTCTGTGCCCAGTGTAAATGGCTTTTGAAAGTCTGGATCTTTTTAGCAGTTGTAACTGAGCCCAAAATAGCTCTCTACAACTACCTGAAAGCAGCTGGGAGTCAGTCTCCTGCCAGGTAACAAGCGAGAGGACCAGGTGAAATGGCCTCAAGTTGCTCCTTGGGAGGTTTAGATTTGATATTAGAAAAAATTTCTTCACTTAAAGAATGGTCAGGGAAGTGGTGCAATCACTGTCTCTGGAAGTGTTCAAAAGATATGTGGATGTGGCACCCACGGATGTGGTTCCGTGATGCGCTTGTCAGTGCTGGGTAACCAGCTGGACTTAACCTTAGGAGTCTTATCCAAGCTTAATGATTCTATCATTCTATAAAATGACATAACATATGCTCAGTCTCAAATAAAAACACTAGAAACAAGTTCTTGGGAAAAGTCCTGTCTTAAGCCTACCCTTAGTCTTGTATCTCTTTTCCTCTAAAATCTGTAGCTCTAGAATGGCTTCATTGTTAGAGCCAAAATTAATTAATTCACCTTTAGATTAAAGAGGAAACAGAGCTCAATGAGAGCAGAAAAACAAAAGTAATTTACAGAAGACCTAGCTAAGCTTTAAAAGTCAGTACTTACCACTTCAGGTAATTGCAGAAATTTGCAGTTTAATTTAGATTGAGACATTAGGGCACAACTGCAGCTGCTGAGTGCCTCTTAAGGGAATGTTTTTAAGGTAACAGCTTCTCTTTTTGCTCTCCTTCACTAAGAGAAACCACATACAAGTCAAGAAGAAAATTGTTTGGTATTTTTTTTCACTAGGTATTTGATGCTTTAAAAGGTCATGGTAGGGTATTGCTTGTTAGATGTAACAACAAATTTTTCAAATTAGCTTACATTTTCTGCATGCTTTTAAAATATCTGCTCAAGTGCTTTTGATGTTTTGCAATATTTCACAGAGTGCAAAACCTGAGAAGGTTAGAATTGACATACTCTCTGGCTTGTGCTTTCTGCTGCAGAAGGGATGATTTAAAACTCAAAAGATGGTGAATTTGGAAAATACTTGTACAGAAAACAAGTCACAGAAGAGATGCTGAACAAAGAGGATTAAAGGACATGCAGGATTGCTCAAAAATGCTATTTAAAAGATAGGGATAACAGACTAATTAAAAGAGCAGTAAAGCCTTAAAGGATTATGTAATCTAAAACAGAGGAGATTTAAAAAAGAGGAGAAAGAAAAACATATTACTTCTTTTGCAGGAAGAGGAGAGTCTTTCAAGTAGTAACCAAATAAAATTGACATATTGATTTCTATATTTGCCATATGGTAATACTTGATGACTTCCAAACACACGCCACCCACCAAAAAAACAAACAAACAAAAAAAAAAAAAAAACAAACCCAAAAAGTATTTTCAGCTTCCCGGCCTGGGTGAAACATTACTTCTGGTTACTCTTCCTCAAACCAGTAAGGACCATATGGAGTCCAGGCCATCAATCGTCTTCCATATCCAATTTAGACTCCTTTCTCACCTGCTATATCTCTTGGAGTGTGCACATATGGCATCTCTAATTCTCACTTAAATGCATTAACCTTAAGTAATTCTACCAAAATGTAGAGGAAGATGGACCTTCAGTATTTGTTTTAATTTTTCTGAAGTCAGAGCAATACCGTGCTGGCTGGTACTTGAGTTGACAAGATTTTTAATGAACTGATAATGGTGATCTTTTGTGAAAAACAAACTAGTGTTTTTTCTAAGGTCAAACCAAATCAATGCTGTCTTCTTAACAGTTATCTATTCAAAAGATAAGATTACAGATTATGGGGCATTTCACAATCTTTCCCAGGTTTTCTACCCTTATGTCCCTGGATGACCTTAGGTCTTCCAGCACCTTCAGATTCAAAGTTGAGTTATTTGCCTTGCTTCTGGCCTGTGTTTTTTACAAGCTCTCTACTATTTCTTCAGCACAATTTCTATTGGTAATACTTTAAAATCAAACTGTGTTAGAAATACAGAATCTCTACTTGATATTGGCTTTCCTTGAGATATTCACCTAGGACAAATCCTAGAAATAACTTCAGACTTTTAATATTTCTGTTCTTTTTTGTCTGGGTCAAAAACATTGCAGAGAAGAATTGCCACTTGAGATGGAAATTTGTGAACATTTATCTTGTAGGTTAGAAGAGCTCAAAGAAATTGAGAAAACATATCTTTTTTCAAAAAGGAAAAATTATTTTTTTTACTAAAAAAAGTACCACTCTGAGAAATATAAAATTCTTTTTTAAAACAGAAGCCAGAGGAATTTGAAGTCCTTCTCTAGATACCAGTTTAAAAGTAGACTTAATTATATAATTTCTCACAAAGCTGATTCTTTGCATGGCTGAATAGCTGGCAGTGTAACCAAGTTTGCTCCTCTGATGCTTCACCTCGGGGAGTTATTTACGAAAAACAGTAAGTGACTATAAAGGACAGGTTTTCAACAATAGGAAAAGCATTGGTCTTCCTCATTAGTTTGATTTCAGACAACCTGGATGCTGGGAAGAAGTCAGTGACTATATATGTGTATTTATGTGAAGTGGGGCTACATTCCTCATCTCTGTAGCCAAAAGACATCTGAACTTATGATACAAAACTCACATTGTCTCCACTCCCAACTAGCTACTTTCTTCATGACAACCTTGGGTTGGCTGTGGCCACGAGCAGAGGATGAGTACAACAATCTTGCTGGCAATCGTGTACTCTCAGAGTTTCATTTAGGTCAAGTTCCTGATTTCATAAACTGAAGTTTTCACAGTACTGGTTTGGGGGCTAAAAATAAATAAAAATCTCAAATAGCCAAGAAAAATCTCAATAAAAGTGGACATAGGTTTATTGGAAGGAGGGTGAAAAACCTGCTAGCTAACATTTTGTGGTTCATGTTATGCTGCAAAGGCAGGGGAAAGGAGAAGATTCCCATCTTGATCTGAAATTATGGTGTTGTATCACAGTGGTGCTGCAGAGAGTTGACCTGGTGGCTGTGTCTCACTGGCTTGTGCAGTGGGAGCAGAAACCTTGGCACATAGGAGGGAAGATATTGTGGCTCCTCTGCATGAGGGCTGTTTGCGTTCCTTTCTGACTCACAGAGCCAGTTACCCAGATGTAATTAAGAGATAAGTTGCTTTATAATGGCCAGGAAAGGCAGCCCCCTGACCTAGAGCTATTCCCTGGATGCAGTTACATAAACAACATACAGCTTGGTTTTCAGCCATTCAGGCCAGGCCAAGACTTTCCAAAATGTTTGCTCATGTTGGTCTGCCACGGCTGATCTCAGCACCACGCTTCAGCTGCGCAGAGTTCAAGAGGAGGTTTAGATCTGACATTTTGGTTTGGATGCACTGTGTCTGATTTTGAATGTTGAGTGGTCCAGCAAGCTACGGAAGCACTGACTGTTCAGCTCTTAGTACTTGTCATTTCCATATGCTCTGAGTTTCAGCCAACTACTGAAAAAAAACCCAATAGACTATATGCTATATATGCCATTGTTGGGGGTTACGTGGGTTTTTTTTCG
>VWYI01019880.1:254245-294797 GCA_013399455.1 Anthoscopus minutus | reverse complement strand
GCCACTGAGAGACTGAGCCCCTGAGAGACTGAGCAATGAGCCACTGAGAGACTGAGCCACTGAGAGACTGAGCCACTGAGAGACTGAGAGACTGAGCCACTGAGAGACTGAGAGACTGAGCCACTGAGCCACTGAGAGACTGAGCCACTGAGAGACTGAGCCACTGAGCCACTGAGCCACTGAGAGACTGAGCCACTGAGAGACTGAGCCACTGAGCCACTGAGTCCCTGAGCACTGAGCACTGACCCACTGACCCACTGAGCACTGACCCACTGAGCCCTTGACCCACCAGTGCTGTTCACTGTGAATGCACCCAATGCCATTTGTTTGATTTTCTCTCCACCCTTCACTGTCAATTGGCAGACTCAAACCTGGCACCTACAAATAAGATCCCTAAGAACATGAGCCAAAGGGTGTCCTCATGGCACTTCCTATCCTTGCCCAGTCGTTGTTGCTGGCACCTGTACGAGTTCTTTCAATCTTACGTGAAAAACTGTTCTGGTATTTACCTGCCTAGTATAAAGGCACTTTTTTAAACAGGTCATAAAGAGGACAAGGCATTTAAATATATTTCAAAGGTAAAAGATGAATGCTCCTTACTCCTTTCCATAAATGCAGTGCAAGAGCTATGTCAGCACAATTAGAGATGGGGTGGAAATTCTGAGCTCACTGAGTGAGTATCTGTTAACATTGGCCTTTTATCTACAGGTCTCTTCAACTGTGAAATGCTATTAATCCATCATGAAGTCTTGTCATGTGCCTGCTAATTATATGTTTTGTTGTTCTCCAAATGAAAACAAATGAATTTGGGTTTGGAGTAGTAGGGGAAATTCCTGATGATCAAGTAAAAATATACTAATGGCACATGTGACAATTAAAATCCTTAATTAGGTTTATAAGAGGAGTATTTTCAAACATTCTGAGCACCTTCAGCTTCTGTTGTCTGCAGCATTGTGTGCTGAACTCCACTGGACCCAGCACAGCACTACATTAAATAAATGTCACATTTTATGTACAGTGTGAAAGAGAATTATCTGTGAAGCAAAGGTCAATGAAGTCAGATTTTTCTGCTGTGTTTATTGGTGATAAACATCTCAAGAGAGAATGTGAGCATCTCCAAACACGGGGTTATAATGTTAATACAGTCCCTTATCACTTTATAAACGATCTGTATCCTGACACGGGAAGTGAGCTGCAGCCCCAGATGAATTACCAGTGAGTGACTCCCTAATATAAATAAAAGCAGGAGGATGGGCCCTGTTGAGCAGTCTGAGCACGAGAGCTGGAAATAGGAGCCAGGGACTTATCTCAGCTTTGGACAGTGAGCTGCTTTGCAGTCTGCTCCAAAGCTCTGGTAATTAAGCTGGAGTCATTCCAGCCCTATCAGAGGACTTTATCACTCTTTATTAGGGCTACCATATGTCCACTTCTTTTCTTACATTTGTGTTCTTTTTCTGCCCCCAAGATCTTTTCCACTGGGTTTCTGAAAGGTGCAGCTCATACCCAGATGTCCCCAAACCCTAAAAACCTTGAAGTGCACGTGTGTGTGTGTGTGTGTAGGTAAAGATTTGGTTTGCCACAGTGGGCAGGTGTTGGATGTCGGTGGATGCATGGGGAGATGATGGAGGGTCAGGGTATCATGGGCTGGCAGAAGGACCTGTGATGGGAAAGCTGATGTTGGGGAAACAGGGGGATTTTGGAGTGAGGAAATGAAGAAGAAAAAAGGCAGTCAGGAAGGGATAGTGAGAAAAGAAGATCTTTGGAATAGGAGGCTCTGTGATACAAAGGGTGGGGATCCTGGGTCCTGCCTTGCCATTTAAACCTTAATTGGGACTTTGAGAGTGGATTCCCACAGACTTGTCCAAGCTGTCATGTCAACTTCTCTGCCCCTGTGTGCCTGCCTGGGCTGGGGGAGAGGGTGGCTCTACTTGGAGCCTTGGAAATGTCATCAGTTTCCTTGCTTCAGTGCCCCTCCTGCATGGCAGGGTGAGTGCCACAGTCACCCTGCAGTCTGGGGAGCTGGGAGGTTCAGACCTGTCTGTGAAGGTTTAGATCTGAAGCCATGCTCTGTTTTTAAACTGATCCTTTGGAACAGCAGAACAAAATGTCTGAAGATTTAAATTAGAGGAAAAAGTCTGGGAATAAAACAGCTTAATGAGATTATATTTGGAAGTGAAGGTCTTTCTTTCCACAGCAGTGCAGGTGGCTGAGGCAGTGATGGTTCATGCCCAGCCCCTCCTGCTCCTCAGGATGTCTGGCTGGGGTGGAACACATCCACTGCACAGTGGGAGATGTCCAGGTGAGCCTTAGGTGGCTTCACCTGGTTCTGGATTCGCCCCAGCTGGCTCACAGCCACTTCTCCCACTCTCTGCCACTAGCTGTGTCTCTCCTCTCCTGCACAAGACATCCTGTGACTTATCCCTCCTCAAGGATTTCCACTGTGTCCTGGTTGCAGCTGAACTCCAAATGCACGTCTGGAGCCTGGGCTATTCTTTCCTCTGAAAAATTGTTCAGACCTCACACCTCTACAGCTAAACAAATGTAATCCAAGCATCAGATCATAAAATTTTGGAAAAAAATTATTTGAACTGCTGGCATGGCTTCTAGCAGTGCACTGGGGGCAGCTCTCCTTTCACGTGTCCCCTGAGGCAAGTAAAGCATTTCACTCCTGGTAACTGAGCTATAACTGTAGGTCTCAAGCAGCCCATGTTCCACGTTACAATGTGAGAAACCTGAGGGCTTTTGCTTTTTGTGCAGGAGATTATCAAAGCACCTTTAAAGGGAGCCAGATTTCCTGCCTCACCTTTCCTCTCCCCTTGCTCCCACATTCACTCCTCGAGAAACAAAAAGGTGTCAAACTTTCTTCCACACGTCCAAAAGAGCCACACTGCCTGGGAAAGTGGGGAGCAAAGACTTGGGCCTCTTGAAGGCTCTTTGCTGGCAGCTGACAGGCAGGCAGCAGCTCTCTGGTACAGTTAAATTAACACAGGGACCAAGGCAGCTGATAACCAGGGGCACACAGGTTTATTTCCCTGACCTGCTTGCATCTCTAACAAACCCAAAGTGCTGCAGCAAACATGTCCCTTCATGTTTCTGGGGAAAGAATGTGATTTTTCAAATCACTGTTCTGCTTTTTCCTCTGTGGTCCACACTTGGCTTTGAAGGAGTACAAACTCAGGGAAGTCAGGATAACACATATAGGGACGATCCTCACTCCTCACCCAGGTCTCCCAATTACCTGAAGTGTTATTAATTAACTATGAGAAACTGTTTATTAGAAGTAAACTTTTGGCTTGTCCTTGCAAATAACCTTGGGAATTTCAGATGTGCCAGGACTGGTGGAGAGGGAATGCTGGTGTCAGGGGGCTGGAGAAGGTGGTGGGTACAAATGTGGGCCATCAGAGGGTCACCACACCACTCAGATGCCAGGGATAAGTGAAACACCAGCAGTTACCTCTTGTGAAACAGGCAGGTGTCAACATTTGCTTTGTTTTGCAAAGGAATGAAATTGAAAACTTCTGGTGTTGGGGTTTCCCCCCCCACCCCAGAAAAAAAACAAGGCAATTGTTTTATTCTGGATGAATGCCTGAGACATCAGGGTAGAGCACCTACCTGTCATGGTGCAGAAATCAGTGATTTCTCTGCCTCCCCACCCACTGGCTGGGGTACCAGGTGAAAGATTTTGCACCAGTCAAAAAAAAAGACTTGAAAATAACATTCCACAGCACAGGTGAGGGGCCTGGACACCAGATACTCTCCTGGATGATGAGGGCAGGAGAGACAGAAAGGGGAACCCTCCTGCTCTGCCTCCTCGCACAGCAGTTTCACACCTTGTCTGGAGTTAAATTTAGCAGAACAAATACATTTGCACAGAAAACTTGGGTTCTAATTAACTGCCATTTTCCAACAACACAAACCCCAATTCACTGAAAACTTTCTGGTGACTTGGATAGAACTGCCACTGGTTTGATGGTGCTCCTGACACAAGGCAGGATCAGCCTCGGCCGTGGAAGGATAAATAATCAATTTTCACAAGCTGGAGGAGAAAAACTGAAAGCTTTTGATGTGAAAAAGCACCTGAACAATCAAATGCTGACATTCATAGCTCTGGAAAATTCGACTCTGAGAGTGGGCACTGAGCTTGAAGGAGCAGAGAGAGGTCACACGTATTTTTTTGTGGGAAGACAGTGGCTGCACCTGCCAGCTCATCCTAAGAACTCTGCTGAGGCAGGAGGAAGGAGCTTAAGGATGTGCCTGTTCTTTTCTGTGAGGTGGCTCTGTGCCCACTGCAATTATGGAAGGAGGAAAACAGCAGTTTTGTGAATAAAGCTGGCAGCTACCCAACACAGCCTGAAGAAACAACCGTACCTTGGAGAACCCTTCCTTTTTCTCTCTGGGCTGGGCCAAGCTCTTTAAAGGAGTTTAGCACTCGTGTAAGCATCTTCATTTCAAGATGCTCATTACTGATAAAACCTATCCTGGTCCCTGAGCAGTCTCCAGCATGTGCTGGTATGAAATGCCTACGATGCTGGTGTGGGAGGTTTGCCTGCTTTAGACGCTTCTTAATCTGTAACGAGTGAAAGTTGTTTTCAGGTCAGAAGCATTAGGTTTAAAAATACTTCAAGGGTTTAACAGTAACCATTATAGCTCTGGACAAGTTTATTATCCTATATGGTTGCTGAACAAGCTTAATTCTCAACCACAAAGGCTTCCTCTGGTACTTTTAATAGGGTTTCACATGGGAAAAAACCATCCTTGGATCAGTTCTGACCGCACTCCCTTTTGCTGTGGCTGGATGCAGCAGGACTTTGCTTTCCCAATATGAGACATCACACACAGAGCTCCTCAGTTCTGTGGCTCATGTTGGTTTAAAAGCACTGGTTCTGAGCCTGCTTGTGTCCTTACAATCCTTACCAAACCTCCCCTGGATGGCAGAGCTGCTCAAGTCTCTTTGCAGCCATCCTTGGAGTTACAAACTAAGCCCCTACACTTTGAGCTCCTCTCCATCATGTATTTCAGCAAGATATTCTGCAGAGTGATGAGGCCATTTCCCACATCCCACACATCTCCTTACACTGGGGGAGTGAAGGAAAACACAGTGAAGGAGCAAACTCATCCTGAGGCTGGAGGGAGAGGAACAGCCCTGCAGTTATTACTGAGTTTTGGCAGCCTCCTGGTAACAGCAAAACCTCTTCCAGTGGGTGAATCAGTAAATCAAATGCATGAGCATTAATACCATGTGGTTCTTTAAAGTGGATCTTTGTTCATATGGTGAGAAGTTACCAAAGTTATACAAACAGAAAAGACACAAATTTAGTCTTCTGGAGTACGAGCTTTGGCTCATACTGAGCAAAAGCCAACATTACTTTGCTAATCGGTCCTAGTGCTTTTATCTGTGGAATCCTAAAAAGGATTCAACAAGGGCAGAGGAGTCATCAAGACAAGATGAAATGAGAAATAATGTGGAAAATTAGAGAGTCTGCTGGAAACAAAAGTTGCATAAAGGTTATAGCAGAACTGCACTCAATGAAATGTGAGTTCTTGCAAACCATTTTATGCAATTATGGCAGAAGGGCTAACATGAAGAACATTGTGCAAAGAAAACAAATACCATAGAGAAAAAGAAAGGTGAATCCAGGTTAAGGCCATATAAATAGCTTTCTGATATACACACACCCTCCATGTCCTTCATTCATTCTGAAGAAAAGTATTACATTTTAAAGTCAATAGATATGTTTATCCAAGTCACTCCTAGCTCACTTCACAAGGAAGGCTTTGAGGTTTTTACTTTTTGGTTCCAGACAAAGTAATTTGTCTTTTTTTCCTTTTAGAAAAATGCAATACATTTTTCATATTAAAAAAACAAGAGACTGAAAGATTACTTTTGGCACCTCCATTCCATTACCCATTTGCTGCTTATGTGAGGGGAAAAAAGGCAGGAGATGGTCATTGCTGAGACTGCAGCCCCTCCAAACACCAGATTTTTTCCTTTGGAATATCTTTCCCCATGTAATTTTTAAACATTCTGTATCACATTGATTACAGAACTCCTGATGTGTCCAGATGAGGGGAGAACTTATCTCCTTCACCCTCCAGCCCTCACCATCCCCAGCCCTGGCTGACAGCTTTGCAGCTGCTGCTGCCAGCAGGCTTGCTTCCCCTTTGTTTTCCTCATGAACATTTCCATCCAAAGTATATTTTGCATTTTTATTGGTGGTCCCCAGACATGTGGTCTTTCATCTCCTGACATTGGATCCATATGCTGATCTCAGTGGGGCGTGCAGGCTGCAGCAGCTTCCCATGCCACACCTTCCATGCATCGCTGCCCATGTTCCAGGTCACATCCCACCCCTACTCCGTGTTTCACAAACCTCAGCATCCTCTCCAGCCTCTGTCCTGCACACCATGCAGCTGCCCCAGACCCTCCCTTCCACACTCCTGCTGTCACAGCACTGAAATGAGCCTCTCTGTGCTTTCCTTCCAGAAAACACTTCTCATTGCCTGGTCACCACTCCTGCACAGTAACCCAAAATGTGTGTGGCCCCACTGGCACCCACTGTGGGGATGAAGCACCCCAGGGTTGTTCTGCCACTGGGGAATGGCCCCAACTCCCACCAAAATCCACAGAAGTTTGGTTAAACTGGGGGAATGGTGCTCTGCATCAGCTTCTCCACTCTGCAGCTGTGGGAAAGGGATCACAAAGGGCTAGAGGCAATGCCCAAAAGCCCCAACTTTTTCCATAGCATGAATGAACTCTCCCAGGCTATTTCATTGGCTCTAAGCCAGCTCTGATGACCTATTCTGGCCAGGATTTTGGTTACACAGTCAAACCGAGTGAGGAGTGCTGGAGAGATGGCAGAGGTGTGGGAAGAGCTCAGCCTTGACGCTGTGCCTTGGATGTACCTGAGGCATGACAGAGCCTGGAAACCATGGACCTGGCCCTGTGTTAACATCTGCTCCTCCTGCCTGGCTTGTGCAGCTCCAGCCGAGGCTGACAGGAGTCCCAGTGTGTCTGGACAGAAGAGCTGCAGAGCCTGAAGGAGAGCCATGGTGCTCTCACCATTTCACACCAGGTTCTCCCTCATGCACTACAAAGCAAAAAAATCCCTCCTGCTGGCTCTGGTTTGATCTTTTTCACAGATCCCAACGCAGCAGGCAGCCTCAGAGCTGCCCCCAGAAAGGGTTTCTGCTCGGTTTGGATCATGAACGAGTTGTCAAAGAAAATTATGCTGTAATCCTGGGAGATCAAATAAAACTGTCCCACAGGTTAGGGCCTTGCCAGTTGGAGGCAGTTCTTAACGCAGATTTCAGTCTGCGTGTGTCACATTTGCTAATTTTCCATGAATGATTCCTGATTTTCAATCGACCTTGGTCTTTAGGTTCATAAAACTTTGTTCTGCATTGAAGTCTTTTGGCAATGCAAAGTTTTGCCTGAAATAAAGCAGGAAAGAGACATCCTGAAATATAAATACAGTCAGGTTTTGCACAGGGAGCAGCATTACTGTCAAATGGTACATTTTGTGCTTCTTCTACTGAATGAGAAGTTCCTGTAGAGAAGGTGATAGGATTTAAGGAATATAGATTCAGCCTGTACTTCTGAAAGACTTTAGACTGAGTTTGTAAACGCTTTGGGATTCAACTCTTCCCCTGTAAATACAGCCTCTATTTTTCCTGTTGTGTTTCCTGTAGTTTTCAAAGGGGCCCAGTGGAATTGCTGTACAAGTCCCACGGAATAATCCATCTGTTCCAGTTTCATTAAATGCCTCACTGATGCCCTTTCCTGGGAGAGTAGATCATTCTCCCTGATCTCCAGTCTGGCCCTATTTACATGAGCTGACAGGCTACCTGATGGAGCCATTATTCTCTTCTCACATATAGTCCAAACTATTTCCTCTTGCTGGGCACATAGCAGTTTTAAATCAAGATGTCTTAGTTCATGGAGGTTAGGAACAGTCTTATAAAATGCCTTATTTCTTCTTTGCTTCTATTTAAATCGATTTTATTAGACAATTGAAAAACATAACACTTTGCTTGTGTGGATAACCCCCTATGTGCTTCCAAATACAATATACAGGGTTTTTTTCAGAATAAGCTTTTCATGAAAGCCTGTCTTTCCCTGCATCCAGGCAGAGCTTTTGGAGAGCAACCTGCTCTCCTGCCTGAAATAACACTCAAACCCAACCCTTGGCTGGGAACTCTGCACAAAAAGACATTTCAAGGCTGACATTCAGGTCACATCGAGGTGGTTTCTGTGTGATTTAAGCCTGAGAATACAGCTTGGAGCAGTGCTGGAATCAATGGAAAGACCTCTGAGGGGTTTTAACAACTCTCTACCACCTGGTCTGCCTGGTAAAAGAAGTTGCCCGAGTAGAAATTAACCCCTGAAGCCCCTTTGGCTATTGCTCTGCCAGGCAGCCTCTCATCCCTGCCATCCCTCCCGAATGTGTTCTGGCAGGCAGAGTTTGTTCTGGCCTGGAACTGGGTTTACAGAGATTAAAGAGATGCTGTGTCGTGGGCAGCGAGCCTCGGCAAGCCGGCAGATAAAGGCAGCATTGGAGGCGGAATGGGCACTGTGTGCATGGGGGTGCTGGGGGAACGGGCCAGCCAGGGACATGGGGGAGGCTCCACATCCAGAATACACATGGATTAGTGATAAATACTCAGCCTCCACACTTGGAGCAAGAATTGCTGGCCTGCTGGAAGCCCCTGTCCCTCCTATCGCAGGGCCTGGCTCCCTCTCGGCTCTGGGCTGATACAGTGCAGCCCTTATGCTCTGCAGGACTCCTTGTCAGCTGCCCAGCACTGTACAAACACGGCAGAAAAACACCAGCTGAATATTTAAAACTATCAACAGGCTCCTTTAATGCCTCTGCTTGACATTTAATGCTCTATATTGAGGAGGAAATAGTTAACTGAAACACCAATTCACTTTTGCAGCCAGGCAAGATCTTGCGCTTATTGTCACCATCAAAAAATGTTTTCCCCTAAACCACGCTACTGCAGCACAGGGCACAAAAAAAGGAAAGGATTTACTGCTGAATGCTAAGTCATACTTCATTTTACTATTTAAGGATCTAATACAGGAATGTAATAGAGCACAGGCCCAAATAAAAGTTCACATGTTACTGCCAACTCCAAGCAATTTAATTTTGTGACTCAGGCAGCCTAATTGTGAAATTGGCTTAGAGCTCATCATGTTGTTTTATTTTTATCTGTTTGTATGTTTAAATGCATGCTTGAGGTTCATTATGACCCCAAGGTTCATCTCAGTTACATATTGAGGATTTTCAGTGTAATTGTATGGGTTATGATGCTGTTATTTATGGCTGAGAGCAAAGATCCTCTCACGATTGTCTGCAAGATTTGGACTGTAAGTGAAATACTAAATGCACCAAGACACAATAAAACAAAGAGGACATGGGAAGCCTTAGCACAGACACGCTGTGGTTCTGTGCCATCTGGCCACCCACCTACCCTGCTCACCCACAGGATCCAGGGACACAGGGAGAAATGGATGAACAAAATACCTTAAATGCATTTCCTGAAAGGGCACTGAGTATTGATGTGACTTGGTTTGTCTCCAAACCCAGAGATAAAAAAAAAAAGTGAAATTCTACAACATTAATTATGAAGAGAGTGTGACAGCTTTGCTTCATGTCAGGGTGCTTTCCATAAGGCAGTCTGGGGCTGTGTGCGGGTGCTGAGTGCTTTCAGTGTAAATCTGATGGCAGGCTGCAGCCTGTGGGGTAGATAAACAAGCTGTATTTTTAAATGCAGTGTGAAATGTGGGGGCTGATGTGACCATTATCAGAGCCTCACACATGACTTATGAGGCATCATAAAATACTTTCATATTGCAACAATGAAAGCTGAAGCTGCTCTGTGGTAGGCTTGTTTCATCTGATGGTTCACCCAGCTCCCCTCACTGGGGTCTAGGAGGAGGCAGAAATGTTTTCCAAGAGGTGAACTTCTGAATGCCAAGCTGTTCTCTCATAGATTTTTACAAAGAAAAAAAAAATTCTCGTTGAATGACTGATGAGGAGCTCATCACCATTAATACAATGCTGGTAGCATTTTCAGGGACTTAGGGACATTTCAATTGGCCCACGAATCAGCTAAACTAATCACCTGGATCAGGGTTGGGATATGAATGTAAAGAATTAGCTCCCCTCTTTTTATTAAATAGTTAATTAATGTATTTTATCTGAAAATTAGCATTCTTAAGGATTTTTCAGGCTAATAGTGCATAGGTGGATGGACATAACAAATGCAGTCACCTTATCTTTTTACAAATAACCAGTCTCCAGACAATTTGGAGACTGATCCCCTAAAACCTTAATGCCTCAAATTTCCTTTTCCTTTGATAGCCTCTTTCATCTTAAATTATTATATTGCATTGATTACCTGCCAGCTGTGTATTGTTTCTGTATGTTAGTGTTAGAGTTTAGCTGCAGAGGTCTCAGGTGCTGCATTTTATTCCTGCCTGGTTTCTGTATGATCTTGGATGAATCACCTGGTTTCGCTGTGTTTCACTGCTGCTGCTGCAGTTAATCCGCAAATGCAGGAGACACAGCTGTCTCTGAATTTTGTGAAAATCCTCCTGTGAAAATGCTAGGCCGGGTCACTCCTCCCAGCAGATGTAAATGCTTCCTTTCATCAAGTGACAAGCGGGAGACAGCGCAGCGGTGCCACAGCTGCTGCGAGCGGCGGGGCTGAGATGCCCTGACCGCCACAGGAGGCGGAGGGAGCGCGTCCCAGCGAGTGTCCCAGGGCTCTTCTCACTCCGGCCGGCACCGGGCCGGCCTTGGGGCGGACTTGGCTGCGATCCGAGCGGCTGGGAGCGGCAGCTGCGGCTCTGCAAAGGCTGCTGGGGCAGCCGTGCCCTCCCGAACAGCGAGTCCAGCTCTGCGGTTTCTGGCACTGCAGGAATTACTTCAATGGCACGAACCCACGGGAAGAGCCGGACCTTGGAGAGTATTGCAGGGAGCCTAATTTGTCTTCCTGTCATGGGCATGAGGTTCAATTACCTTTTCCCCTCTCGTTCTATTTCTTGAAGAATATGATGAAAATGTATGTAAGCAGTCAAATATTCAGAACTGTTTCAGCTTGGCAGAATACCCTTCTCTTCTTGTTTTCACACCACTTTACTTTGGGGACACGCAGGCACACTGAATTCATGTCTGTGGTGCTTTTGCACTGAGCTGATTCCAGTCAGCCTAATCACAAAGCTGGGCAAAGGAAAAACTGAATTTTCAAACTGATGACACATTTATACCAGAATTGTAACTTTATGATATTAATGTATCATTTAACTTACATGTATACTTTGGAATGTTTATAACTACTGTAAATCACAGGCGAGAGGGGCCAAGAGAGTGCCACACAGCATTCCTAGTGCGACTCGTAAAATAAATACAACAATCACAGGAGAACAACAATCCCTGTTTCAAAAGAGAAAATGTAGCTGCTCTGCTGCAGATGGGAAATGTGCTTGGTTAGAACTTCATCAGGAACAAGCAGAGGCAGTGCTGGGGCCTCTCTCAGTGCCCGTGCTGGCAGGGATTTCTAAGGGTGCAGTGCCATCGAGCCAGCACCAACCAGAGGCTGTGGCCCTGCAGGAGGACACCAGGCAGCTGCTGCTGGCATCCTTTACTCTTCAGCATGACAGCCCAGATTTTGGGATGTGATCTTCCTCCTTTCCTGTGTGGTGACTGCCCGAGAGCCATCCCTACGTTTCAGTGTGAAACTCTCTGACCTCTGCCACCTTGTCTTGCAAGGCACCTTGAAAAGAATAAAACCTGCTGTTCCCTGACCTGTAAAATTCTATGGCTGATTTCTGACCAAGTAACACTCAGTTTTTCCTTTAAGATTTAACTGTAATTTTATGACTTGACTGGTGGACTGTAAAATACACATTTAAATGCATTCAGCTCAGATAAGGATCTCATCATTAGAATAACCTAACTTCTTTGTTTCAAGTTAATCATGCTCAGATTCTTCTGAATTCATCAGCACAATTACCAATATCTGGTTTTTCTCCCTGCAGCTGGAAATGCAACTGGACACAAAAGCCTTCAGTTCTTAAAAGACAGTAACATATACAGCAAGTCTGATTGAAAATCCCCCTCAACTTCGGAGACAAATCTACAGAAAACTCGAATGCCAGTCAAAATCCAGGACAGCTTAAAATATTAAAAGCGAGTTAATTTCTGCAATTTAGGTGAAAGAGATGACTTTTTTTCCTAGCTTTATTATGCTAAAAGCACTGTTGAGCAGCAAGCACAATGTGGTAACATTGCACAGGCAGCAAAATACCAAAATAACACCAAGGACAGGAGACTGTTTGAATGTACTTTCTGGTAAGTTATTTAACATGCTTTTGTTGGCAGGGCAGATGGTTTGGGGCTTTGGATCAGGCCTGGATTGCTTGGAACAGGCAGTAGGCAGTGCCTGTCATGTAATGGTTCTTCCCAAGTACAGCTGAAAGCTGGTGTAATGGGAAGCTCATCTCTGTTTCTCTTCCCTGACAATGACACCACAAGTATCCCAGCATGTCCTTAGGTTTAAAAGGAAAAAACCTCTCCATTTCACCACGTCTGCAGATGCTCAACTGAGGTCCTCATCTTACCAAGATTTCCCAACTGCCCCTTCCTGGCAGCAAGCACAGGACCCAGAGCTCTCCCCTGGGCTGCACAAGCCAAGTGAGTTATGTGGAGAGCACAGCTGAGGTCAGAAATGGGTTGGCAGAGCCCAGGGCAGGTTTTTGGCACTGCTGTCTGCCAAGGGCAGGTGGAGAAGAAGAGCTGTGAACAGCAGAGTCAGCCCCTCTGCCTATTTGATGTTTCTGCACAGTAACTTCATCCTGGAAACATTCTGACAGGTTAATGATCCAAAAAAAGTGTTTCCTTTTCTCCCCTATTGGATCATTTCTTGTTGCAATCAACAATTAGAAGATTTATTTTAATACATTACCTAATTTATAATGGGTTCTGTCCATCATACACAGAAATGCCCATTTTTTGAGTCACATATAACTGTGCCCATGTTCATCCACTTTCTCCATGCAATCCTTGGCCTCTGCATTTCAGAAATGTGACCCTGTGAGGTGTTTATAGAAGGCTAAATATAGGTTTATCTGTTCTAGTCTTTCCATGAAAGATCTTTTTCCTTCAACACATGGAGATTAAACACACGGAGCAATATTAGTTAACACTTAAGTAATGCCATGCTGTGAAAAACACCAGGAAATTCCATTTTGAAGTTGATGTTCCAGCCCGACCTTCTGTTGATTTTGTATTTCTTTTCTCCCAGAGGCATGAACTGAGGATAGGGTGTTGCTGGAAGCTGAGTGACATTGCTGCAGACGGCTGTTTGGAGACACACCTCACATTAGGCTCTCTAGGTACACTCTGAGGTTTCATTAGGGCCATGGTGGGAATCAAGAGCAAAAATCTCACTGTTCTCAGCAGCCCAGAACCTATTGAAAGCAATATCTGGAAGCCCAGTATATTAACTCTGAGTTAAATAAAAGAAAATGAACCAAACTTGAGGGAATTTGTGTCGGGGCAGCTGTTTGCGTGCATCTTCTGTTGGTCTTAACCCTCACACGTTGGGTTTTCCTGTTAGCGTTTACAATAACATCACTGCATCACAGTCCTAGTGTTTAATATTCCCTATTTCAAAATATGAAGTTGCAGCTGACTTCTTGTATCCTTCTGGGATAAACGCAGAAAGAGCTTTCCTTAACAGCTGCTATATATTATTATTATTACCTATTACATCATATCTTATTACAGCTCTATTACAAGTTTCTCTTAAAATCTAATCACATTCTGAAATTGTTTACAGCAAAGCTAGAAATGGGATCGAGACAGAAAGTTCACATCCCAGCATGGGCCTGAACTTTCTTGCAGTTCATATTTGTTCAGACACAGCCTTTAACTCTCTGGCTCCTGAAAGATGGGAGCAACTGCAGAGTTTGGATGAGCAGAACCACGGCCATGAATGGATGTTGGGATACCTGAGAGGTGTCTGGAGTGGTGGCAGCTGAGACTTTCTGGTGTGTCAGACTGAAAAGCAGAGAGATGAGGAGTGAAATTGTGCTCCCATATGTATGAATAGCAAAACATCCATTGATTTCAGCAGAGCCAGAATTTCTCTCCAACTGAAGAGGTGGGTGACAGACAGACAGACAGATATTGATTAATTAGCTCATTTGAGCTAAGCTAGGCTTATTTCTCTGCCAGTTAGCTCTGACAGAAGTGTGTCATTGTCCCCACCCTGAGCTCCTTAAGGCACATCTGAGAGTCCAGCATGGGGAAGGACAGAGTACTGGGAGTGGTTTGAGGCTCCCACGATGTAGAGAAAAGCAGTTCTGCACTCAGATCTCCCAGATAAAAAGGATCCAGAGCCCACCTGAACCTCCAGGGACCTGGTCCAGCCCCTCAGGAGCTTCACTTGATCCCAAACCTCTCTTGCCTCCACCTTCCACCCTCCAGCCTCATGCAGAGCATGAAGCAGCCCCTTGGCAAGGCAGCAATGGTGCTGCTGCAGGGAAACACCTCCAGCTTCTCCTACAGGAGCAACTCCTGCTACTGTGGGCAAGGCTTCCCAGGATGGGCCTCAGAAGAAGTGCAGGCTCATAACAGTGGAATAAAGCCAGGTCACCAGTCTCATCCACACTCTGACATTTCCATAGGTCTTTGCTTTACAGCTCTGATATTAAGTAGTTTGGCTAACTTTGTAGAAATGTTACTATTTTCTCGACAAAATGTCAAGTAAGTTTTCAGGGGGGAATACTTCATAACTGAAGTATGTTTTCCTAAGGGCAATAAACCACTAAGAAATGTACTTTTTTTCCCACCCAGCCTTTGAGCCAAAAGTTTCACATGTTTTTCAAAGAAATAAAATTATAGGTGTTTTTCTGTAGTAAGGTGAAGTACCACCTGGGTGGCAGTGGTAGAAAGTTGGGCAAACCATAAATCTAGAAGGGGGAGATTGTTTTGGCATGACTTAGGGTTACAGCCTGGGTTTCCTATGCATAATTTTTAAAGGAATTGCTCAAAGCATCAGGAAACTATGCCCAGTGTACAATTCCTACCTCTACAGCCAGAGAGGACGTTTTCAGTGGAATGAACAATGGAGTCAAGAGGCAGATGTTTATTTCTTTATCTGACAAGCCCCCACCCCTGTACATGCTCATTTAAGAATGTAGAGCTAGTTGAAAATAGAGCTGGTCAACAGGGTTTAAATTGGTTCCTCTTTTGGGGTCACAGTGGGTTCCTCTCATCTGCTGGCCATGAGGACAGCACTGAACTGGTCTGGGACACCTCCAGTCTAATCTCAGCTCCTCAAGACTGCAGGGGGCGTTTATAATTACTGGCAAAGTGCTGAGGGGCCACAAATGCACTTTGGGTTTGTTCATTTTAATCTCTGGCATCACAGAGCTCAGAATGTGATGAATGTACCGAGAATGCGGCTTTTCTGACTTGAATAATAGAGAATATGAGCATGAGTTAATCCATGATCACTTTACATTACAAAGGGAAGGTGAGGAAAGGTGAAGGAGAAAAAAACTTTTGCTAAACTCTCTGACAGTGGTGCAAGAGCTCTAAGGGTTAAGAAGTGCCTCGCAGGGCTGTCGGGCACCCTGAGTAATTTTTTTTAATCAGGCAATATAAAATCCCTCTCCTGGAAATCAAACAGAAGGAAAAGTAAAGTAAAGCTACAAAGGAGCTCTCACTCTCTGGCCTGCTCTGCATGCTGGCTTCCTACGTGCTGGGCTGAGGAAACTCTGAATCCTGGGGAAGAAATCCATGGAGAGGAAGCAACAGCCATCACACAGTATAAAAGATGTGGCTGGTTTTAATCAGGGCTGAGTCTTCACAAATAACAAATGGGAAGGAGAGGTTAAAATGGGGCATAAGGCTAAGGAAATAAAGCCTTTTCTGAGATAAAAGAAGAAGGGTGTATTTCAATATGCCACCAAGGGGAGAACTGAACAAAGTAATGTGTCTAGGGTGTACAAACCCTGTCTGACTCCAGGCTCACGCTGCTGCCCAGCTCATGGCCAGCAGCAGGCTCCTAATTTAGGAGTTCTGAGTAACCCCCATTGCAAAGTGAGTCCTTTTGACTGTGTAACCAGGCCAGACCTTAATTGAATTAGACATCTAAAATTAGATAGTGTGAACATCCACACTCCCCCATCCCCTCCCCAAGCCCTCAACATGCACACAAATCACTTGCCTGGGAGCGTCCTGGCATTTTTCAAACTTTACTGCGGGAAAAAATATCGTTCTTGGAACGCCAGGTTAGTGAGAAATGTGTGAACAGAGCAGAGTTTGGCTCTGCTGCATCCGGGATGCTGAGAGCTCTCCTGCCTGCCTGGGAGTCCCCAGCATGGAGCAGGGAAAGGGGTTACTGGTGCTGCTGGGGAGCACACAGAACAATTCCACTGGGAAATGCATCCAGTGAACATTTTTGGACACTTCTCCTGCAGCCCACATCTAACACCAGCCCTTCAGTTGTCATGTTCCTTTTCCTGAAATTCTGAGACTGGATAAGTCAGCTGGAGTCAGGAGAGTGCTGGTGGCAGAAAGCAGCATTTCTGAAGCTCTTGCTCTGGTGGCCATGTGGGGTGTTGGTATTAAATCATTTAGTGCTGCAGCACTGAGGCTAAATAATAATTCCATCCTTGGGTACCAGCTGATGTGAGGGCCAAGGGAAAAAACCAGATTTCTGGATTACTGGAACAGATATTGGCAACACCTTGGAGCAGAATCTTCCCAGACCACAACAAAATTTTCAGTGCTTACTGGATTTTTTTCAGCATAAAGCTGTGGTTTGTGTGGGTTGCTCCTTAGTGTCTTTCAAGTAACCAGCCTGCTGCTATGCAAACACTTGGGGTATGCAGTGGCCTGTGTGGATGCTGTCTTGATTTATAGTAAACCTTGGGAAGAACTCCTACAGCACCTGAAAGCAATCTTTCAGCAGCTCAAGGAAGCAGAGTTGACTTTTAATTCCCCAGTGTTCAGTAAGAAAGCAGGAAACCATTTATATATATATATTTATATAAATATAAAAATATATAGATATATTCTATCTCATACATATAAATAAATATATATATGAGATATAAAAGGGAAGTTATGAAACCAGAGGTACATAAAATGCAAGCTATTTAAATGCACCTATTACTGACTGCTAAATTGCAGGTGAGATGTTTTCTGGGTACTGAGGTATAGTATTGAAAATTTACTCCACATTTTGCAACACTGGCTGCTCCTTCAACTGATCTCACTAGGAAAAAATTATCTCATAAAATAAATATGACCCCATGGCGTGTGCTAGCCTTTCAAGGACTGAAATCAGTTCCTAGAGATCAAATAGTTTTCATGAGCCTGGAATTTTAAGGCCTGTAGAGGGCAAATCTCAATGTTAATAATATTAAACCAGGGTCAAAATCAGCACAAAATTTAAAAGAAGGATAAAAAAAAATCCATATTTGCTTGATAAATTATGTGAAAGAAGCTGAATTCCCTAGGTATGCAGAAATTTTAATGAAGTGGATCACAGCATTTCCCTGCAACAAATTACATGCCACACTAAAGCATAGGTGGTTACACAACAGGAAATTCATAAAGCCAAGCAGAAACTAAGTGATCACACAACTTTATATGATCAGTTTAGTAACTTCCATTTGTGTTGGACCAAATCTACCAAAGAATGTATTTTTTCCAGAGGACTGAGAATAAATGGATCAGCTCCTCATAATGGAATTGCTCTTTGCTGAGGTGATTTGGAACAGGTCTTCCCAAGTATAAATATTTTATTGAAAAAAAGAAATCATTAAAAAATGATCAAATACAAACTAGGACCCTTGCTGTAGGGCCGTGGTGCTTGTGATTCCCAGGACACCAGAGATCACCCTGGTCTCAATCTCTCCAGTTTGCCTGGCTTCACTAGAGAGCAACAAATGTGGGATGCAAACAAATACTCATGCAGAAAACTCACTGGTATAAGATTGTTCCCTTCAAAGAAAATAACTTTTCTAGGTCTGGATTTCATGATTCTTCACTCCTGGAGCAAACAATATTCAGCAATAAAGAAAGGGAAGCCCACTGGGTCTGGAATATAATTTTCATTCCTAGGAGTGAAGGATGGTCTTGGCCAAAAGAAAAAAGACTAAATCTGTCCTGAAGGTGGGAGGAGAGTGTGCAAGTGACACAAGCCAGTGGCTCACCTGCTCTCTGGCAGCGTGAGCATGTGCTGTGGAGAGAGAAACTGCAGGCACGCTGGGAGCCCACCCTGCGCACGGCGGCTTCCAGAGCCCTCCAGAACACCTCTGAGCCTGTGCTGTGGTGCAGCTGAAGCAAGTCTCAGGTTGAGAAACTGCACTATGTCCACTCCTCTCATTAATCTTTCTCTACATCTCCTGTCTTAAGTGGTTTCTGAGGAGGTTGGAGTTGGTTTTTTTTTTCCCAAAGAATACAACCTTGCACAGCATGAAGGGAAACATCCATCCAGCAACACCAGTAATTGCAACAGTGGCTCATACAACTCCAATCCTTCCAGCCCTGCTGCTACACAGAGGGAAGTGATATTTCCCTGGAGGCAGTGGCTCTCCACAGTGTTACAGGTGCTCCTCTTCACCTGGCTGAGAAACCTACAGCACAATTACTGAAACGTGTATTAAATTAAGTCTTTGGGTTTTGTGAGCTCAGGTGTTCAGCTCACATCTGAGCTCAGGTTCTCTCCATGGAGAGCTGACTGGGTTCTGCAAGAGGGAGAGGAAGTGCACAGGACTGACCCCATGCTTTGCATGCTCATTTATTCACCATGCCACACTCCCTGCAGCTCTGAGGATTCCCTGCAGGACAGCAGTAGTTCAGATAAGTTGTTTTTGAAGAAAGGACTATTTTTTTTATGCTTTGGGTATTTGCACTTAAAGGATTTATTGGAAACACCATGGAAAACAGCTAATCTCTACACCCTGAATAAAAAATCCTCATACTGCTTCCCTCTGTGAAACACCACATATATTCTGGTCATTTGATTTTCCATCCAAAAACTCTGACCTCGAGTTCTATTTTCTTAGGCAGGCTTACATTTAATTAAAAAGGAAACTATCAGGTGCAAAAGTCCCTCTTAGATATGCTGCATCCAGTCCCAGGTTAGGCCTGCTCATGACTTCTCTATGTACAATTTCCTCCAGGATTCCAACTTATCCCAGGGCCCAGTGTGATGCAACAGCACTTTCAGCACAGCAGATAGGGTAATGCTGGCCTGACAAGTGAAATTAATTATTGCATTCCATTAATTTTGAGTCATGCGCCCAGCCCATGGAAGCTGGGAGAACCCTGTGAAAAACAAACTCTCTACATTGTGCTCTGATGTTATTCTTGGCTGGGGTTTGAGGCAGCCTGCTGGGGTCCTCTGGAGCGGCTGAGCATCCGTAGAGCAGCTGCTGTCTTCAGAGAGAGGGATAGAGGCTCATTCTTCATCTGGGACTACAACAGGGACAGCAAGGGCCTCACTGGGACCTTTAAATGCAGGCATGACTGGGGAGGGTGGTGATGTTGGCTCCTGACACTTTTGAGTGTTGAGCTCCAATTACATATTTACTCGCAATTGCTAAGTGACTGCTTTGAGTGTTTCCTGTGCAAAGCTGAGCCCCTGGAGCATGCTGTAGGAATGGCTGTGGCAGGGAACGGACTTTGATACTCCTGAGAACAATGTGACCTCCATAAAGGCCCCGTGACAACTGCATGAAATCCTCTGCACCACAGCTCTGGGCCAGGACCTCGCAGTAGCATCCTCCCAGCCCTAAAGAAGAAGGGCTCAGTGTGACTCAGAGCAGAAACACTGCCCATCCCAAATGTTGTATGAAAATTCTGAGTGTGAGTCAGCCCAGTCCCCTCTGGGGAATACATTTACTGGCAGTGAGTGTCTGCTAAGCAAGGCCTTGCACAGAGCTCACATCCAGGGGTTTCTGCCATGGGAACCTGTGCTGGAGACACCTGGGCACAGCGCTGGGCTGGCACTGTCAGGCAGCCCGTGACTCATGGCAGTGTCTGCCTTGCAGTACTGACTCCATCAAACCTGGACTGCTGATGGGCAATTACCAGCGTCAGGAGAATAAAGCACCACTTCCCAGGCAGGGTTGACCTGGTCCCATGATGAAAAGAGAGTTTGACTCCTTCTTCTCCAGTAAGGACAGTGGCTAAGGCCTGAGGAGACAGAACTAATGAACAAGTTTTGCACGGTCACAGCAGGGAGCAGACACCATGACCATAGTCTGCAGGCCAGGGCAACAGTCCCCATCCCAACCCTGGCTCTTTTCTCTTTTTTTCTGGCAGACTGAACTGGGCTGGGTATCTGCATTAAATGACCTCTCTCACTCTGGTAAAAACCCTTTTACCCCGGCTGCACAACGGCTTGTGCTCAGCAGCACTCCGGGTCACTTTGTACATGCTGCTGGGCTGAGGAGGCACAAGCTTTGCCCCTCTCAGAGAGCCTGGACCTGCCACCGTGGCTTCCCCAAGGCCACCCAGGAGCCTCCACACTCACTTCTTCCCTACCAATGCCAACAGGGTGCTTCCCACCCCACCTCTTTTCCTTATCACCCTTTTCCATCTCTGTCTGACAGATAATGAAGTGTATAAGTTCTGTCTTGTCTCAGGTATCTGTCTGGAGCATCAAAAGCTGTGCCCTGCAGTGAGTGGAGGTGTTGTGACCCAGTTCAGGCGCTGCTGCTTGCACACACCGCTGCTCCCAACGAGCTGCTGCTGCCAGGCTGCTCGTCTGGTGTGGGAAGAGAAGTGAGGAGGTAAAATTACCTGTGCAGGCACCCTGAAAAACCTTTTCCTGGGCGCAAGGACAAAGGGAGGGTGTATCAAGTGGAAGGCAGCAAGTCAGGAGACACAGCAGAATGACAGAGCATCTCCTTGTGCCCCAGAGCAGCCTCTTTGCATGTGCCCCCGCTCTCAGTTTTTGGGATGAGAGGAGGAGAGGAGGAGGAGCTCCATCTCCCAGCACAGCCTCGTCTTGCCACCACTGTGTCTTCATTCTGGGGGCTCCTCAAGCTAGGAAAAAGGAGGTGCTGACCCAGGATGTTGGTGGTTTGAAAGAGATCCTGTTGGCATTGGTTTTTGCTGTAGAAATTTTCAGTTAGTGGAATAATCTTTAGGAGAAAAGTTCTCAACAGAGTTCCACCTTTTTAAGAGCTGAAAGAACTTGAGTTGCACTTCTTCATTTTTGAGTATGAAAATTCTCTGCAAAAATATTCCTTGGAAATCACTGGGTTTTGTGACTTTGTCTGCTTCCATCATCTTGTCCTTGGAGGAAGAAGGAACAGAAGGACAACTACCAGAAAAGATCTTCCCTTCAGGAGAGCATGAGAGGTTCTTTTTGCTTTCAGTGTCCCAACAGTTCTGTCTGTAGAAGATGCTGTGTTTTCATGCTGGCTCTCACGCTGCTGCTCAGGAACAGCTGGAGAACCACGGTAAAGACAATTCATTGCACTCAGATGTCAATGCCACACCAGCAAGATGCACAGCCAAGTGGATTCCATCCTTTGCAGACAAACCTCTTGTTATACCAGGGCAAATGTACCACAGTCATCTGATTTTCTTGACTTTTCATCTGGGCATCTCAAAGGAAGTTTCCCTTGTGGATGAGTGAAATGGCACATATTGGTTCCCACTTCACAGCCAAGAATCTGAAGATGATGAACTCAAACCATGAGGAAGACTAAAGCCTGGCTATTCCCCTTCCTGTGCTAACCATGATAGCAAATTCAAAATTATAGTAGCTCACTAGCAGTAGGGAGCAACTTAGTCCTCTAGGTGTGAAAATACAGGTAATAAATATTAACAGAGCAAGGCTCTGAAAATAGCCAGGGAAAACAACTCAGAAACACTTTGCTAAATCTAACTGATTAAAGTAAAATCTTATTTTAAATTGTCAAAAGCAGCAGTTCTGCCTTTACCATTTCTTTTTTGTCACATCCAAATGTTTCAGTTTGTTAAGAAAAAGCAGCTTTGTTTTAACAGTCTCAGTTGGATTACATCTGATTTATGTTGCACATCAATCTTAGAATAGGTGGTTTGTTGGGGGTTTTTTTAGGAAGAATTGCAGTTTTCAATATGATGAGAAAAATGTAATTTTTGACCCAGGGCTTTGCAAACTCCTGCTTTGTCCAAGGAGAAGCCAGGACCACATTGGTAATTACAGCCCCATGACTGGCCTGGCTGGGGCTGGAGTGGGGTTTTGCAGAATGTGCTGATAGATTTGGGAGACACTGCCCCACATTCTGTGCAAACCACTGCAGAAAACAAACCTGGGCAACAACTGTGATGGAGTGACTGCCTGTCCTTTAAGGACTGCACACAAATCTCTGCAGCCCCGGTACAACCACTGACCCAGATGGTGACCAGCTCTAATTTAGGCCTTGGAAGCCTTCTTGGGGTATACAGTGGGATGTCCCTTAATGGTTCCTGCAGCAAAACCCCAACTCTGTTTTGCCAACCTCCCACACTCAGCTGCCTGCTGGAGCAAGCAGGAATTTAGAATGTAGAGGTCTCTTAAGGTCAAGCCTGATATGGATTTTGATCCATCCTGGTCCCAGTTTTCAGGATGGAGGAGTCCAGCACTAATTCACTGTCTGGACTGTTTAACACAGAGGTATGAGACACCACCCAAAAGGTTCATAGATGCACCCACAGTGATTTGCTGCTGCCTCTTTTATGGAATATAATCACATTACTCTGCAGTGCAGCTGCAACTGATGGCAATAAAACTCAATGTACTGGGAGGACAAACAATTTTGCAACAGCCCATGAAAAATCAGTTTTGAAATGACACAGATTTTACCAAAAGACCTGTTCTTGCTAAATAATGTAGAGCTAAATGAATGGTAATAAAGGCTCTGAAATGGATGGTGCATCCTGTTCAATTTTATAAAGGAATACAATAATAAATGACGTTTTTAAACTTATCACTTCAACATCATCCTTTGTGCCAAATGCCATGTTCTATTCATTAGCATGTAGTTCCTGGGATCACTCACACGGGGACTGGGCATTTGATGCAGTTCTTTCACTGTAACAGACTGTCTCTCAGACTCCTTCCTTATGTATAGCAAGCTTGAAACAGAGCTAATGAAGGCCAGATGGCTGCAGGCTCCTTCTCACACCCATAATATTGATGGGAACATTCTGGAGGGAGTGGATTCTGCCTGAGTCTTTTCCTTGTGCCTGACATGATGATAACCACATTGCAGCCTCTGAACTGTTTGGTCCTAACTTGATTCAAATGTTTCCTGGATTTCTAGCAAATGAATGAAGTGCAGCTCAGAAGGAAATATATGCAGGCCTTATTAGAAAAGGTTGTACTCATCACGCATCAGCTAAATACCTCATTTCTGACAGCGGGGAAATCCTTTTATAACCGAGTTTGTTTGGAAAGATTTTGAATAGTTCATTATAAAAATGCATTCATCTCTGCCAGAATATATAGAAGCAGCCAAAGTGCAAAATCTGGCCCCACTCAAGTCCCTGGGATTTGGCATAAACTGGCAGAACTACTGGGAAGAATACTTTGTTCTGGATTAAGGTAGCACAGTTTATGTGCTAATGGAACCCACTGAAGTGTGCTTGCCAACCTGAGAAGGCCTTGCAGTTAGATTCTGTCTGACTACACTAATGAAGAAGAATAATTAATGCTCAAATATAACTCTCTGGAATGCTGCAGATATCCCAGATATTTCACGATTGCACAGGATATTGCACAGGATTAGATACTGTCTCTGTTGGTAAATTCCTCGTGGTTAGTAATCTCATCTTTTATGTTTCATTTTTAATAAGGAGTTGCCTTCATGCTGAAGCCAGCTCTGTTTAAAGCTGCAAGAAAAAAGTAATTAAATCTGACAGGACTAGCTTTCATGACATATATTTCAGGCTATCTCATGACACACAGACCTGGTCATATTTTTGTTATAAGGAGTTGATTTCTTTTCACCAAGTATCTCTTTTAGAATCAGAGTTTTCCTGAATTCTGTATTTCTTTGGCTAAACAAGCTCTGCTGCCTGTCTGTGGCTCTGTGCTCTGCAGCAGTGCTGGCTGCACACCCTGGCTACGTTGACATGTAATGGTTTGAACATTTGACATTTATATGTGGCTGGCATTCATTTTGTTGCCTTGCAACCATCTGGTTCCAGAAGAAACTCATAAACTGAACCTGAATCATGCAACCACGAGACAGCAAACAGATAGAGCTGTAGGACACTGACAGCACATTTATCACCCTCCTGTGACAGCTGACACAAACTGCACTGCGCTGCCTGCTCCGCTCTCCATCACACAGAGCAGCCAGGGTGGCACTTGGAAAACAGGATTTGATTCTTCCCAGCAGTGGGAATTTATGGTTCACCCTGCATGTGGCCCATCCTGTGTGCAGGTCCTGTGTGTGCCCCCCAAATCTCTGCATGCACCAGCATGTGCCACAGGGTCCCTGCATCCAACACATGGGAACAAACCACCCTGAGCTGGATGGAGGGAACTGCTCCAAAGCCCAGGCTTTGAGCTGAATTTTTCCAAACTTCAGAAATACCAGGGGACACATTTCAAGTCAGAGCCTTTCATCCTTGTGCATGAAAAGAAAATTACAAATGTGCAGCCCATGCTGATCCTGATGGTGTTGGCACAGCTGAGGACAGGGGACTGGCAGTGAAGTGCTGTCCTTTTCTGGCTCCATCATCCAGGCCAACAGCAGCAGGGAACAAGCCAGCCTGTTCTAACAGAGAGAATTTTGTCCCAAATATTCTTGCCACAAAAGCTATATTCTTTATCGTCAAGTGTTTTTCTCAGTAGATTGACTGATATAGGAATGAAAAGTTTCTAGGAACAAAGTGCATTCTTTAAAGTAGAGCAAGGGGACTGCAGTTGCATTTTTCTTGGCTGTGGTTTATTTAGGAGGACAGCAGCAACCCTGTCATTTCATTTGATTGTCCTCTCCTTTTTACTTCCAGTTTCTAAATCTCTGACATTGGTCTCCTGTCCATGAAACAAAGAGATCACTTTTCTCAATAAATAGGAAAACTAAAAAATGCAGGAAGACCACATTATTAACCCCAAAGAATTCTCACTCACACATTATGTAATACCAATTTAACAAGAATTTTGCTCTGTAATCAAATCCACATAACTCATTCTATAACTGGAACCATCTCTATCCAAATTAAACAGTGCTTTTTTTTTTTAATGATTGGATAATGTGAGAGTACTGCAGCAATTGGGGTTAAGATTTTATTATTGGAATCCATTTTTATTTTCAGTGTCCATAGAAGTGTACACAAACACACACTAGAGACTAATGCAAAAGAATGACTTTTACATTACAAAATTTAGCAAATAATAGTAGCAGACACTGGAGGGCACCTGCCTCAAATTCTCACCTACTTAAGTATGCCAGAAAGGAAAAGTAAGTACTTATGGTGACTGGAATGGCTTCCTTTTCAATTTCAATTCAAAATGCCTGTAAAAATATTTTATTAGGTTCACACTGGTTTTCTGAATCTTTAAGATATATGTGTGTATCAGAGATGGAACCAGACGGGGAGTCTGAGTGTGCAGCTGGGAAACAAAGTACAGGCCTCACCAAAGTCAGCCAGGTCAGCACCAACATTAGTATTTGCTCTGTTCATAATCCCTACCTTACCAAAAAAACCCCAAATATGGGCCATATGGATGCCATTCCTGTGCCAGGGATCCTTATATGTCTATAAGACAGCAAAGGCAGGGAGGGAGGCACAGGCAGTTAGGGATGCAGAGCAGGAACAGAACTTTGTTATCAAGTCTGGTCTGAACTTGACAGAGGCAGGGATTCCCAGTGCCCTTTAATGGTATTGGCTCTTCAGGGAGGGCTTAATATCTTATTCTTGAAAACTGCATCTCCATAAGTGGTAGATAAAAAGAGAGGCTTTGCAAAGAGCCAGAGAGCTGCATCCAAGTCCTTTGTACTATTTTCAACAGCCCACAGGAATGTCTTTGCACTCCTTCAGAGCACCTGCCTCCTGCTCAGCCCAGGAGATTGAACAGATTTAGTGTTTTTACTCTTTTACATTCTGTATCAAAGCAGTGCAGGTCACAGCATCACTACTGATGTTCAGATTGCAAAGGTGTGGAATAGTGATCTATGTAAATGTTCAGTGGGTGCTGGACATGGAAACTCTCCCAAGCTCAAATCTTGTCTGATACAGCCTGAGTTCATTGCATTGAGCATCAAAACTCTTCAATAAACAGATAAAAGAGGCTGACAGATTTTGCAGAAAATATTTTTTCAGGAAAAGAAAGACTACTTCAACTCAATTCAGATTGAGTTATTCGAATTTTGTTTTAAACTATTGATTGATTACTCAAATTCATCCAGTGCAGGAAAAAGTGCACTTTGTTCTGTGCACATACATTGGAACAGAAAGCTTATTAAAAAGCCAGTGAAAGTTTCCCGTAAGCAAGGCCATTTAATAGACTAAGCTATCTTTAGAGAAAAATATGTTTGCTGTGTTAAGATTAAAAGTCTTGTGCTAGTGTCTGGGACATTGTGCAGTAGGCATTGCTTGTGTTTCCACAAAGCACGAAGTGCTCTTTAGGCAGAGGAGTTCTGCCTGAACTGAGACTGGACTTTACATCAGTTAAAGAAAGAAGAGCACTGAGAAAGAGAGTGGGCAAGTAAATTAGGACAGTGCCTGAGTGCCTGCTCCCATGTGAGCGTAGCTGCTGCTGTCTACATTGCACTTATGCACACTAAAGCAACCAGAGATCTGAGCCTGGATTTTCCCAACACCAAACCACAGCCTGGATTCCTCTTGCACCACAGTTAGCAGCTCCTGTCTTTTAACCTTTTTCTTCAGATGATGTTGTACAACTTGATTGTACAACTTCAGTTTTTCCATGTAACAGAGCACACAGCTGAACCCCCCTCCATTGCCTCACAGGCCTCAGTTGTTTTCCCACTTAGGCTGCACTGAATATCCTGACACCAGGTGTATTGTATTTTTTTTTTCCTGGCCTCTCAATTTACTGAAAAGCACGAAGAAATGCAATGAAATTCCTCTCCACAGAGAAATTCTCCCTCTTTATAAAACAAACTGAAAGGAAGAAGCTTTGTGAAATGAAGGTCTGGGAACTAACCACACGGCTACAGCTGTGTAGGGCTGGTGTGCTGAAATATCTGTGAGTGGTGTGACAGCTAAGAGCAACCAGGATAGAGGTGAATTACCTTGGCCCGTTTTCCTCTGATTGCTGAAACTCAGTTGCTCACTAGGAGGAAACCACAGAAACGGCCACGTTTTAGAGTGCTGCGTATTGGAAACCTACACAAACGGGCACGTTTTGTAAGCTTTGCTCTGGGAGCCATTATTGTCACTGCCAATATGTCTTAGAAAGCGAACAGCCCTGGAAGGATGGCAGATGATTTAAGGCACGACAGCGAGGGGCTCAGGCGGGAGCCTGCTTCTGCGAGCTGAAGGCAGGAGCCGCTTCCAGGACGCACGGCAGGCTGCACTAGCAGCGTGTGCGAGGGCAGGCGGGGCAGGGAAAGCAAGGGAAGGATGCTGCGAGCTTCGCGCCCGGAGCGAGCCCCGGCACAGCGGCCCTGACAGCGATGCCTATTGCTCAGAGCTCTGGGTCGCTGATGGATTCCAGCGTTCCCCCTGGGAACTGCCGAGGGGTTTTCCAGCAGACGCTGGCACCGGGATCTTTCAGTGCAGCGTGGCTGGCATTTAGAAGCACAAACGGCGCTTTCTTCTTCTTCTTTTTTTCAAGAGGATTCCTTGCTGTTCGCCCCCACGACACGGCACAAACCACGAGGTCCTTTTCCAAACGGGACGGAGCATTTCCAAGCTATTTAAATCTAGTGGAAAACCTCTCTGTCCCGACTCTCCTGCTGCAAACGCCTCTCTGAGGGTATGCAGACAGCAGAGAAAAATGAAATGCTTTGCAGGCTGGGGTGCAGGGAAGCTGTGCCGCCTGTCCCCCGGGCAGGACGGGCACCTGCTGCAGGACCGCGCTCCCAGGTGGGCTCCGGGAGGAGCGCGGAGATGCGGGTGGCACCTGGGGAGAATTTCCCAGCTCGGACTGTGAGGTCCGTACGCCTTCCGAGAGGGTGAACGTGGAAGTGCTGAATGTTCCAGCAAACCACGCCTGTCACAGCAGTCCTTGTCCCCAGAGCATGGATCCCGTGATACCTGAGCAGCGGAGCAAGGAACAGCCTGCCCCAGCTGCAGCCTGCTCAAAAGGAAAGAGAGATACCAGTTGCCAACCGGGATATAACCCTTATGTATGCATCTTTATATGTGCCTTATCTCTTACCTTCCAATGCAAAAAGCTTTAAAAATATTTGTGGATCATTTGTGTCAATCCTTCCAACACAGCTTTGTTACTGCTGGGCCTTGCTATGGCCACGTATCTTTGGAATCAGAAGCATTTTGTTCTATTATTATCTCTGAGCAACTACTTTGTCTTACCAGTTTTCCCTCCTGCATTTTTGTTCATTTTCCTAGATTTTTTTCCTGGTTTTATACTGAAGGTGGAAAGCTGAATGTCTGTTTAATCTGCAGTACCAGAATAAAATACCTATCAATGCAAACAAAGGAGAAGTAAGGTCCAGATTTTTTTTGCCATCCTTGCAAAAAGTAAGACTGCAGTAACTTATAGACAGTTTTTTTGCTGAATTTTTGAGGATTTTTTTTGCATTTGAACCAGACAACACAAAAGTCATCCCTAGGCAATATTTAGGGAGATATTTCACTCAAGTTCTGAGCACTCTTGGAATGTTTTCAAAGGAGAAAATGAAGGAAAGTCCACTATTAACAGGCAGTCAGAGAAATTTTCAGATTACTTTCAGTTTCTTACTTATCTTGGCACTTCATTAAAATAATTGCACTTGCTGTAGTACCAGAGAGATTGATTAGACTGAAAACTTTATTGTTAGCCTGTTTAACATTATATTTACCCCTTTTAGCAGCTTTTGATTCAGAGTGAAGTACTAAGAATAAAAAATGGAAAGTAATGCCTCTGAAGAAGCTTCCATTTAGTAGCTTTAGTTTAATCACTACAAAGGGGAGCTCTGGTTTAGTCTAGTTTTCTTGGGATTAGAAGACTTTTAATTATTGCTTGCAATCAAGCTTTCTAGCCTTGTGTGAAGCAACACATTAAAGCTGGGATTTTAAAAGAGCCTAAGGAACACATTCATCATTAAAATTCAATGACATTGGCAGCTTAGCTCCCTGCCTCCTTTGAACATCTTGGGGTTTCATTTTAATAAAGTAACATCTGAAATTCAGAAGATAATGTTAATTTTGATCCCCTCTGGATTTTTAAGGGGTCTGTTAACCCAATGCAAGGCAATCCTCCCCTCCTGCAAGCCCTTCCTGCACACGTCTCCTGGGAACAGTTTACAGTCCCAGCACTTTTTTATAAGAATATGATGTTTCTTCAAAGTAGGGAACCTTCAGGGTCTTAATGAGTGGATTCTCTAATCATTTCCTGAGGCAGAGAGCATCAGCTCTGGTCACAGACAGATGAGGGACTGGCTGCAGAGCATCCCTGAAATGTCTGGTCCAGAATGTGGCCAAGGGGGTGTCTGTGCCTGTGTGTGTGAGAGTGAGCGAGCCTGAGGGCCTGACCTGTATTTTCACTAAAGTTTTATCTGATAATGATAATTTTACACTCTAGAAAGCCACCCTGGTACTCTGGCAGAGGCTCCCAAAAGCAAACCAGCACACTGTGCTGCTGACCTGAGACCTGAGACCAGTCCCCCTGTCTGTGCTCTGCCAGCCGCACCAAATATCCTTAGACAAAACTCCTGCACTGAAAGTGGCATTTATCTTTAATTCTTTCTCCTTCCCGAGTTTCCACTGAATTCCCATTACAGACAGAAAACTGGCAACTATTCAGATTAAACACCACAGTGAATTTGCTTGGCTCCAAGGAAGACATTTCTGTGTCGAAAGGTAAATTATGTTGCTGTTTTTCCACCTGTTAATGTGCAGATTATATAATAGAGACATTTTTCAATTTATTTTTTCTTTCTATGACTGCAATGATGTAGAAGATTTGACCTTCACAGCCTCTTTGCTTCATAGAATAATGCCAATGCTTTTGTGAAAAAGATCAAAAAGTAGGATTTGAAACCATACGGATTTTGCTTGCTGCTTACAGAGATGATTTTAGTGGTAAATCTTACAAAAACTTCAGTCCAAAGCCATTTTTCAGGTTTAAATCTTTGGCAATGAAGAGCTCAGTCCTAAAATTTAGATGGTTGTGGGTAATGCTGTTGGAAATGCAGATGTGTGGGTCCCAATTTGTGTGTGTTTTGGGATGTCTTGATTTCAGGGCAGCCAGGCTGTAACAGCTTTTGAAACTCCCAACTTCCTGGGATGGTGCAGTCAGGACATTTGAAGAGCAGACCCAAGACATAATGAAAGGGTGAGTCCAAGTGGTGAGAGCCCCAAATCAATGGCCTTGACTTGGAAGTTGAACACAGGCTGAGCTCTCCCCAGGGATGATTTCCCCCAAAGGAGCCAAGTGCACACACAGCAGCAGCAGCAGGGATGTCACACACGAGCCCACTAAAGCAGCTGGGCTTCATATTTCCTGATTGCTGTTGAATATGCAATGGCAATTTCTCTCTACTTTTTAATCTCTCCTTAAACAAAGTCATAGTTCTTCCACAGTCACCTCAGAAACAGGGAGAGAAATATTTTCCTAACAATTACTGCAGTCAGCTTAGCTTGGAATTTGAAAGTAACAGACATTTAAAAATATACAATAACAGTAATCCTTAAAAATACTTTATTTTAGAAATATTTTTTGGGGGAAAAAAGTCCTTGCTCCCTTTATTTAGCAGGAAATGCCTCACAATTATCTTTATTTTCTTACTGTTTGTGGGATGAATTGAAAATCAGTATTTTAGATAAATTTACCTAGCAGCAATTAACATTTTATTTCCTTTAAAAATATAGAAACAAGATTAAAATGCCCATTGGGGGTGATTTATCCTTGATTAAAGTTTAGAAGTGACTGAGAAAAGTTGATACTCAATGCATTAATCAAGAAATAAGAAAATGAAAACTTATGTTTGATATTCCAGAAGCAAACTTGGAAGTGGCTCGGAAACTGGCTAAGTTTATTTTTATTATCAGGGAAATAAGTGTCTTGCAGGCTCACAGGAGTGACCACAGCCCAGAGAAGCAGAAGAGCAGGTTTTTCACTGAACCCAGTGATCTGGCACACTCAGAAAGATGGGCTAATATTTGCACAGCTGGCATTTTCTATTTCCTTAGATGTTAAAGGACAGAAGGAATTCAGAACTGATAACCTGTGACAGCTTACAACGATCTGTATCTATACATCATTTATTTCTGTGATTATCTCACTGGAGAGTGAGTGGATCTGTGAGTTAGACCTGCCCATCTCTACAGAAACCCAGAGGGTGCAAGCACTCCCTGCTGCCCCTTTGTAGGGACCTTGTCCAGTTCCCTGCACGAAGGGCTGGGACCTCTGTGCACACAGTGATTATGGAGTGGACACATAAAGATGGAGACAGAATCATGACATTTTTACGGCATTTTGACTCTCTCCAGAATGTCTGAATAATTTGGAATCTGGTCCATAAAAAATAATATTCCAGATTGTTCAAAATACATATGCAGTTGAATAATCAGTTTATATGTCCAATTCTTTGACTTGTGAGTAGATTGGGTAAAACTTGGCATATTTTTTCCACCATATGGTTGTACTAACTTGTTTGAAAGAAAAAATGACCCAAATTTCACATAAATAACTGTCCCATAGTTTTTTTCCTGTATGCCTAATTTTGTCTATTTTCTCCACTAGCAACCAAAGATCCAATAAACTATTGAAGGCTAAAGGCTGATGTAAGTCCTTTTTTAAGGCAGTGATTTCAACAAGAGTGTATGAAGAGCTTTTTTCAAACCAGAGAAGAAGAGCAAACAGCTAGAGAAACAAAAAATGTAAAGTGCTTATGCAAAAATCTGTCATGGACATCTGGACCACCCTTGTCCAGCTCAGGAAATGTAACACCAGTCATGCCTCTAAGTGAAGAGAATCAATTGCACTTTCTATTTGCAGAGGATCAAAGGTCCTCTGGCAGCTCTGCTTTCAGGCTGGGCAGTCACTGGGGCTGGGTGCAGGACCCTGTCTCCCCTCAGTCCTGCAGCACATTCAGGGCATCACGAGGTGGTTCCAGCCATGGTGGAGCTGTGACTCCTCAGCATCCCTGAAATCAGGTTGTGCGCTGTGATGCTGCAGTGGTGATGCAGAAAAAGGGAGAGGCTGGTCTGAAAGTCACAGAAGTCACCTCTTTTTTATGAACACTTGACTCTTGAGGCCAGCTCCAGGTCATCATTGTTGCTGTAGCACACATGCAACTCACTGAGATACTGAGGTTTTAATCTTGCTTCTGTAAATGCAGTTTCTCTGCTTTACCCCTAAGATTTTGGGAAAGAGGAATACAAAGCACAGATTTATAACCATCTTATTTTTGGAATATCTAAACTGTTGCTGACATGATAGACTGTTGTCTCCAAAGGACTGGTATAACCAAACCAACACAGTTTGATTTAAGATTAGACACTTTTGCAATAACAAAGTTTTACAAAATATAAGATGAGGGGAAATTTGCCATATTTATAGTTCAAATACCAAAGAAATCTCTCTTCCCAGCACTAATAGGTCTAGACATCTGTTTTTCATGCCCAAAATACAAGTGCCCTAAGAGCAAGCCAGTTTACAACTGCATGAATTGAAGTTGTCTAGAAACGAGAATAAAAATGACTGGTCCTCCACAGCAAACAAAAATCAGGAGGAAAAAACTTCTTTCAATTAGTAGTGGAAAATAAAATTAGGTTTTCAAAATTATTGCAGCCATATGTAAGATGGACTCCCTCACCACTGAAACCACGGGCAAAGCACAGTTTGGAGCTCTCCTTATACATGATCCCTAAATAGCTGGGAGCGATTGGGACATTTTGGGCCCAAGCTATCCCATACAACCACATAAGAAAATACCAGAAAATATTTTCTCCACATGCTCTCCCTCACCCCCCCCATCCTCATTCCCACAGCAAAAGGTTGTACATCCAGTCAAAAAGCAGTCCCAATCCATCATCAGCTATCCAAGCTTACATCCATCTTCTCTCAGGTCTTTTCTTTTAATAATGAACTCTGCTCTCTGCTGCCTTAATCCTCATGAGAGCCATTGATTCACAGTTTCAAATGTAACACGGTTAACATGAAAAGAATCATCTATAAAAAAATACAGATGGCCAAATTCACTGGCTAACCTGGACAATGTTCCTTTAAGTCTAAAGCCTCTGTTGTGCTAAATACCCAGCTGTTAACAATCTCTTCTAGAGGCTATTGAACGCAGGAAGGACATGTTTTTAGCAATTAGAAAAATAATAGTACACTTACACATGGCAATATTTAGCAGAGTTTGTTTGGTTAATAGGTCAGCAGCTTGGGACAGTTGGTGGTTGTTAAGGGGCAGCAAGGAGGGTTTGTGCAGTAAGATGTCCTGGCAGGAACACTGAACCCCCAAGTACCCATGGGGCACCCTCAGATAGACGTGTGCTATATAATCCAAAGCACTCAAAACACATCCTTCATTCCAAAGTTTCCTTGTACACTTAAAAAAAGCTTTGAAAACATTTTTTGATAGGTTTGTACAATGTCAGGGAAAAGGCACATATATAAACCAGAAAAAATGCACATGGTGGAATGATGTTTTGGGCATATAAGGGTATTACACATGCAAATCTTGAACCAAAGTTCATATCCTTAAATACTTTTTAGATAAAGCAAGAATTTAGTAAGTGATTAAGTGCTTTCCTTGTGCCTGGCAGGAATATGCCATGCAAGGGGCTGACCTGAGGCATGAGCAGGTGCATGGTGCCCCTGCTGCAGGAGCAGATGCGTGTGTGCTGCAGCGATTTATGGTGCAGTCCTCACAGCAGCTTGAGTTTGGCTGGTGGCCTTGGTAATTTATCTCTGCTGATATCATTATGTGCCCCCAGAACATTTATCTTCCTCAAAGTAAAGAGTAAATGATTGTTTTAACAGGGAGAAAACAATTTATTACAACTTACTACAACTGCCTTGGACTAGGGACCACAGAAAGGCTTGGGTTTTTAACACGTTCCAAAATCTGTTTTAACAACTGTTTATGGTTACTACAGTCCCTGAACAAAAATATGGTTATTTTACCTTTCCTCGCTGATGGCCCAAGCTCCCTCTTATTTCCTCTGTCTTTGCAGAATGGCAGAGGCCATGCCTGGAGCTGCTGGAGTCAGACAGGTCTGTGCAGTTTTCTGCCTGCAGTTGTGCAACTGGCACGCTGAAGTCTCACCATGAAAATTGCATTACATAAAAGGATGTGAAAAAGGGGCCATGTCCAATCTAAATAATCTATCCATTGACCTTGGTGGTGGTTTCCAATCTTTTGTGGATTCATGGACCCCCATGGAGTGCCTGACAACAGACCTGCTTTTCTCTGTTATATACTTTGCAGAACCTTAGGATTAGTTCAGAGTTGCCACAAGGTCCATGGAAAACATACATAAAATCACACATCTAAGGTATTTATAAGACACTAGCACCTAAATTCCTACAATCCTAATGGGTGAGCATTAAAAAACCTTGAGGAGATTTTATTACTCGCCCAACAATCAGACTAGATATATGAAAATGCTTCCTTGTTGTTTCTAAGTCACATGTTGCCCTAAAAAACCAGTTTCAGCACAGATTATGTCTGTACCTATAGTAGATTCTCCTCTACCCAAAGAGAGAGCTAGTGGTCCCTCAGCAATTCATCAGAATAAAAGCAATTTCTCTCCAGGTTTGTTATTTTTCTCCCTTCCTGGGTATGGGCAGAAATATAAAAGAACAGGACCTCCCACTAATCTGAAAAAACTAAATGCTAGAGAGAAGTAAAATGATATTTTCATAAGGTATCAGGGCTTTGGAGGTGTCAAGTGTTGGAATATGACTGTCCCAGCCCTCATGCCACTAGAAGGGAAAATGGAAATTAATGCTGGACTGCTGGGGTTGTGAAGGAAGCAGCATAACCACAGAATCAGCACCAATTTTTTTTAATATAGGCCCAGTTTTTACTTTGGAACAAGAACTTGGACTCACATGAATTACGTGAGGGCCTGGCCTTGGATAATCAGTGGGTGCTCAGTATCTGGCAGGATCGAGTCCATGGTGAACAAGAATCTTGGCCCAGATTTGAAACACCACTTCTTCTGCTTTCCAACCCCATGGTGTAACCACCAGACCACAAACATCTTTGCTACTTTTTGCTGTTAAGAAGGAAGCGTCAGTTTTCAGGCTTGGAGAAATGTGGTGGACTGAGGGCAGGAAGGATCTGTCATTCTTAAGAAAACGTGGGCTAGAATTTCAAGATTTATTTAAATTTTAAATTTCCTTAATGCTGATAGAGTCAGGGGGTTCAAGAAGAAGGTTCCTTGCTCGTAGCTCTCACTGCATCATGCAGCAAGCTCTCTCCCCTAGCTGCCTTTTAACGTGTCTGCAAACACTAATGACACATTTAATTCCTTCACACTTTGGAAAACAGTGGCACCTTGCACAAATTAGAAATCTGGCTCATTTTTGATTCTTCCTTCTTCCCAAAGCCCCAAAAGGGACCTTGAATTAATGCGCATTCCTGATTAGCACGATGCTATAAATCACAGCAAGCTGCTTTCATGTGGAGATGTGAAGCCAGGCTCCAGAGTGCCCTGCAGTGCACACACTCTCAGACATGTGTAGTGACACCAAACAAAGCTGCTGCTGCTGTCATGTGCTACACAAACTGTTGCAATTATCTCCAAGGATGTAGGAACTTTATCTGTTTCAACATTTTGCTCTCAGACATTATAAAGTTAATTATAAAATATGTCAAGGGGGAGGCAAGGAGAAACCTTGTTAACCTTTTCTTTCTGTGGTTTTCCCCCCTCACTGCATTTACATTGGCCTTGAAGAGCTGGGACATTTTGCAGATGGTTTAGGGCCTATAAATTCTTATTTAAATCATCGTGAGCCAAGTATAACAGGTAGCAGCCCAGACTTCTCTAGAAAGGACAAACTCCAGCTAAGCATGTAAATAATACTCCAGTGCTTTTTAATATATAAATACATACACGGAGCGAGGTGCTCTGCAAGGTTTATTCACATTTTCCTATTGTTGCTCTGTAAAATGCACTGGGTATGCATCCTATGACCCTGCAATATTTTTTTAAAATACTATCTCTTAGTGAATAGTGCAAAGCAACAGGCTAAAGGAAGGTGCTACTTCCTTCACTGCTCATCTCAGGTGGCTGGCAAAGACAACCAAAACTCTGTCTTTATCCACCAAACCTCAAATGGCCAAGTCCAAACAGGCTGCTGCCAATCATGGAAAAGTGAGAGGGAATTACCCGCTCAGGATCAGGCTGGTGTAAGAAATGATGGGTGATCAAGGAGGACAATGTTACACTTTACTGATGGTGAGGAGTGTGGCAATCATATGGCATGGAAGTATTTCTCTGTGCTGTGTTGAGAGAAACAGGGTACTCATTTCTACTCATTACCACCCATTCCAGCTGGGAAACGCCCCGAGACAAGCCCTGATGGCACCTTTCACATGTCTGAGCAAGACTTATCCTCCACGGCTCCAATGGGGAAGATGCTGCTATCTTCCTCTAAACGTTTTGAGCTAATAAAGACTGCACATTGTATTCCTCATGAAGAATCCTCTGCACATATTAACTGTTTTTACTTAGAAGTGAATGGAATAGAATTCCCACCTTATTTTTTTCCCCCTGAGAAATTCAAGAATCTTTTCCAGGTTTGTTTCTTTTTTTCCCTTTTTTATAACTTTTTTTTTCAGTCTCCACCTTCCAACTGTGCATCATGGTCCATCTGTTGGTGAGCCTAAGAGTGTTAAATGTATATAGCTCCCTCCAGAGTTTCCCAGTAAGATTCAATGAAGTTCCATGAAGGACACCTAGCTCTTCTCCCACTGGTGCCCCAAAAGAGGGATATATTCTTCAATTCCATCTATTCTTGGCAGAGACCTGACATGAGAAGCTATAGATTAGAAGTCATTCACAACCATTAAGAAAGATTTTGGCTGTGCCTTTAAAGTCTCTTCTGAAGCAGAACAACATTTTACAGGTGACCATCCACAGCAGCTGAAATGACCTGGATGAAAATAGAGTCTGAATTTCAAGAAAGATCTTTAATATTGTACCTTGACTGATGTTTTATAGTAGTCTTGTGCCTAAACCTAAAGGCTATCCTAGAAAGTTGCTAGGGCACACTGATTCCACCCCCCATAATATACACCCCTGGAATAGAACACAAGTGGTTCTACAGGGTATATATTAGTTGTAAATGCACATACTGAGCACTTCCAGGTCAGCCACTACATCCCTTGGTATTCCCTCTCAGAGACAGGACTCCAGAAGCAGCATGCCATGGCTATGGATAGGGCTTTTTGGGGACCCAAGTCTCTACTCAGAGGATCTCTCTCTTCAGACAACAGTATTTTCAGAGCTGTTGGCTGACCAATCCTGGTTTCCTGGCCTGCTGCCTTCACGTGTGGTTGCCTATCCTTGCTGTTCTGGCAAGGGGAAGAGAAAATATTTGGCCTTTGGGAACTGGACAACTCAATGCCCTGTATAGCTAACAAGAGTGCATGATCCCAAGTTCAAATATTCTGTACCTGTTTTGCACAGGAATGAATGTCACACAAGGTGCCAGGCAAGTGAAGCATAGCTAATGTAAAAACACCTTGGTCTGGCTCCCAGTTACCCTGCAGCTGTGTTAGTATTTACAGCACTGTGAGTAAAGTGCCCCTGAATCAGAATAGGAACAGCTTTTATTCCCTTTGAATGCATAAATCAGGCCATATAGTTCTACTGGAATTACAGGCTATTTGCACTCATTTGTCTCCCTCCACATGCTTTGCCCAGCAGGTAGCCTGTAATTATTTGATAATAAAAATTATAGGCATTTTTACATTGCTGGTCCTCCGCAGGAGCTGAAGATTACCCAGCAATTTTCACACGAGCTGAGAATGCAAGCCTGATGTCCTGGCAGACTTCCAGGATGGAAGACTCCATCGCCTGTCTAAATCCTCCTGGTATTTCTAAAAGGCTGTGGCACCCTGCTCATCCTCCCGGGGCAGTGTGGGGTGAACAGCTGCATCGCCGCGCTCGGGCAGCTCCGCAGCACCAGGGTGGTGGGAGGAATTCTTCCCAAAAAAGAGAAGTGCTCATGGCTCAGTTACTTTCATAAGGTCCCTCGGGAGCCACAGGGATGAAAGAGGCCAGATGAATGGAATCTGTCACTATGCCCTGTGGGTCTGATATGTGATAAAAGCTCACGATGGTTTACATATGATTATTAAAATTTTCAGACACCTGCGTGAAAACTACTCTGCTTCGGTTTTATTCCTTCCCCCTCCGCCCCCCCAAAAAATGGTTTTAAAATACCCTGAAAGAAATGAAGGAGATTAGTGTTAGAGGCTGGAAGTGTCACATGAGAGGTGTGTAGCCAAAATAAAAGTTTGTTAGTGGTAGAAGATTATCTGTTCCACTCTTTTTCTCATTTAAGTTGGCTATGCCTGAAAAGAATAAGTGCTGCTTTGTGAAGAAAACTTCTTGCAAAATTATTTCTTTCTATTATCATTATAAAGAACAACTTCTTTTGCCTATGCATTTGAGAATTTATGTATTTGTAAATATAATAAAACCACAGTGGTTTGGATATTTACTGAGAATGACTGGTTTGGGGAATTTGAGAAAGAAAAAGAGATAAAAACATCAGTGTGAAAAAGGAGTGCCTGCATTACAAATGGACTTTGTTATTTTTTATCTTGGCAAGTATTATTAAACTTCAATTCTTTATGCACAGGGACAGATAAGTTTGTTCCACTTCACATTGAAGATGTTATGCATTATTTTTGACAAAGTCATTAAACCCTTTTCAGTGAGACCTCACCCCAGCACGCTGAAGGTCCTGCAAATATGGGACTGGGGAATCGGGCCTCAACTTCTCCCCACTGCAATCAGCAGGAATACTGCTGTGAACTTGGAGACGAGCTTCCTTATTTTCCCCTAAAGTTTCCTTTTATTTGGTGAAACAGCCAGTTTCACTGAGAAAAGTGAGCGTGCAGGGTCCTGGGGTTCTGCTGGGGGCATACATGTGTTTTGATTTCTTTGCCTCATTTGCAAAAACTGAAACTAGCTTTTCAGTCTGGAAAAATGCATTAAACCTCAGCCTTTAGTGCCAGCACCGTAAGTGTTGACCTGGCAGAGCCATGGCAGCTCAGCCCCTTCCCTCACTGCTTCCAAAGGCAGCCGAGCCCTCACACTACAGGACCCAGGCGTTGTTTTATTTGCTCCAAGGGAGTGAACAAGATGGTTCATCGATACTCACTGATACAAAGAAAAGCATTTTTCTGTCCCAGGCACATCTCAGTTCAGACTTGTGCTTTGCTTTGAGCTGATTCTGAGTCCTTTATGAGCCGCAGCTCTGTCCCACAGGCCTGGTTTGGGAATGGAGAGGGAATGGCTGGCGTGGGCAGCCACCATGAGGCAGGCATTCTGACTCGCCCTCAAAGGGTCCCGTATTTTCCTGTGTAGAGTGTTGAGAGGGTTTTTAAGCGATTTACCCCATTCTTCTGACAGCCCTGGTGATGAGGTGCGAGGGACAGAGTGGGCAGGAGGACCAGGCTGTGGAGACAGAGGTATGATTCCCTCACGGCCTGGGATAGAGGGACGATGCCCTCATGGCTTGTGAATGGGGGATGATCTCCTCATGGCGTGGGGATAGAGGGACGATGCCCTCATGGCGCAGTGATTGAGGGACGATCCTCTCATGGCGTCCCACAGGGCACAACCGGCCCGAGCCCATCAGCGGCCCCCAAGACCTCGGGGGCTGGGGCAGCCCGATCGCCGCAGGTGGGTGAGGCGGAGCCGGTCCCCGAGGGACAAGCGCCATCCCCAAGGCGGGCGCTAACCTCGGCCTGTGGTGCCGGGCCGGGGCTGCCCTTCTCCTCCTCCTCCTTCTCCTCCTCCCCCTCGTGTGCGGTGCGCGGCCGCATGTGGGGCGCAGGCGGCGGAGTCTCCACCTCTTCTGGCAGCGGGAACCTGTGGCTGCCAAGCTCCATTAAAGCCATCCGCAGCCGGGGGGACGCGCTCCGCGGCGAAGGCGGGGTGGGCTGCGGTGCTTTATTTTAAAATATATACTTTTCTTTTTTCGCCGCCTCTTCACCCCTTGGCAAGGCTCGGGCTGAGCAGGACGCCTGCGGGCTGAAGCCGGGACGCCGCCGCCGCGGGCACCGGAGCGCCGGAGGCGGCCCATGGCTGCACCGCCGGGCGCCGCGCCCCGCTGAGCTCCGCGGGCACCGGCGGCGATCGCGCCTCTGCCGGGACACACAGCGGGCACCATGGTCCGGTGCTGGTGGCTCGCAGGGCTGCTC
>VWYI01019880.1:242982-254187 GCA_013399455.1 Anthoscopus minutus | reverse complement strand
GACGAGAGGGCGAGCGGGTGGCAGAGTCGGGGTCGTACCCTCATGAGGCTCCTCGTCACCTCCCTCACCCGCCCGGGCACACTGAAGGGACAGGAGCGCAGTGGAACTGACTTCATGGGGAGTGCATAGGGACAGCGAGGAGTGTGCAAGAAGTGTGCGAGGAGAGCGCAGCGGACTGGGGAGAAGGATGCAGGAAAATGCAAGGGGAGTGAGAAGAGGCTGCAAAGAAGCGGCGAGGAGGGGGAGAGGAAGTGGCACGGCGGGGCCGGCGTCGGGACAGGGATCCCGGGGTGCCCCCGCTCGGGCAGGAGGCACCTGGCGCCCGGAGCTGCCCGCCAGCCGCTCCCTGCACGGGTCGCTCTCGGTGCCCGCCCGGCCCGGGCAGGGTTTCCCTCCGCCTCGGTGCCCGGCAGGCCCGGGCAGGGTGTCCCCGCCGTGTGCCTGTGGGTGCCCGGAGCTTCGCAGCTCCAGCGCCGCTCGCCGGGGCAGGGGCGGGAGGGAAGCGCCCCGCAGGGACCCCGGAGCCCCGGGTTTGTGCCCCCGAGCTGCGGGACTGGGAGTGGGGACAGAACCCCCGAAGCCTTTTCCGAGTGAGCGCCGTGCAGGGGTGCCAGAAGGGCTGGCGGTCCGGGGCTGAGCTGCCCAGGGAGGCGCTGGGCTGGGGCTCAGCCTCTGCCCGAGGCTCCCGGAGTGGTTGGGGTCGCTGCCCCCTCCCCAGAGGCAGCCGCTGATCCCCTTTGCCACCGCAACTCGGTTCCTGGCCCGAGTGTGGTGCACGGAGAACATCGAGCAGATTTTAGCTGCAGAAAAGGGTTTGAAGGGATTTTCACTGGAGTTGGGAATTCTTCCTGGGAGGATCCAGCACCTGCCCCGGAAAGGGACAACCTCACAAGTAGCCTCCTGCTCCAGGGACTTGACACTGAGCCCCAGCTGTGCAGACGGACTTGGAGCAGTGCAAGCTGCATCTTTGCAGCTCCCTTTCAGAAAGGCATCTTTCAACCCCACGGTTCTTGGAGCAGTTTCAGAAGAAAAGGTTCTGGCTTAAGAGACCATATGGGAGAACAAAGGCAACTGTGCTATTAAAAAAACACAAGATTATTTCTGTTTATGACAGGGAACAGAGTCTGAGGGAGACTGCTCCATCCTCAGACAGTATTTTCCTAGGAAATGCAGGAGACCCTTAGCTGAGGCTCCTGAATAGAAGGGACAGGTGAAAGGAAGGGTTGGGAGGAGGTCCCCGAGGGCCCCGTGCAGTCTGGAAAATCCAGGCACCTGGTTCCTACTGCTCTTTCTACCACTTAATTCACTCGTCTGAGGTTTTGGGCAGCAAATACCACACTGGCTTGCCACTTCAGCTCAGGGCTTAGTGATCAAGGCAAAGGAACAGTGTAGTGACAGCAATTGGACATTACTTGCATTAAGTCTAAAGGACCAGACTATGGAAAGAAATCTCTGAGCAGGGCACTTCTGTAGAGTTACTTTCCTATTCTCCTTACGTGGGATCTCTGCTGTGTGTTGCTTGCAAAATAAAGCTGAGAAATATGAATTCTGTAAGTATCTTTTAAACTCAAGTTGCTCTGCTCAGGGATCTGTTACACTGCATTATGTAGGTTCACTCACTGAAGTCTAGCTAGAATAATTCCTTCTTAAATCCTCATGTAGTTTCTCTTAGTCCAGTCTAACCTAAACTCACTGCTTCTTGCATCTGATGTCAGTGAGAGAATTTCCATTAATTTCAGTAAGAACGGAAACTGAACCTCAAAATAAGTGTTTAAATACCTAAGGCAGACCCAGAACTCATTAAAATCAAAGCAAGCTTTGCTCACTTTGAGCAAGACTGGTATTCTGCATTTTGCATAAGGCTGAACACTAGCATGAACATGGCACCAGTGCATAATTAGTAGAAAAACCACTTTAGTTAGGTAACTGGACCAGACTTTGGAGTCTCCTCCAGAAAAGAATCACTAATTCCAGGAAATGTCCCCAGAGACTTGCTGAGTTTTACCTAAGCTTTCCTTAAAGTCTGTACATTCCAGTAACACTGTGCTGATATTTTTCATGTGTAGCTTCTCCTACATGGTTTTGACATAAAAGATCTATTCTTGCTTTCAGTGTTTATTTTTAAGTTTGAAAGTGACAGTGTTGAGGTAAGATAAGATCACCAGTTTTGTTCAGTTAAGAGATTAGCAAGGGAATCCCATAAGTGACAGAACAACATTCAGCATGGGTGTGTGTGTCTATTTACATAATAATATATCTGCTCTTACTATTAAATCAACATCATTGCCTTTGGTTTAAGTATTTATTTGGGTAATGTTTACTTAGCTATTTTTTTTATCAAGTTGGTGGTTTTTATTCTTCATTTCTCAAGCTGGCCAAAAAAAATCAACAACTAATGTGCTATGCTGGATTGTGTGCTATGACTCCATTTGTTCTTTCAATAATTATAGGGTTAGCCACGTTTCAAAGTATATGGATATAGATAAAAACAGGGCTGAGATGTAAAAAAAAAAGCACAAGTGAAAAAAATATTGTGCGGTTTCTATATTTTCCCCACAAGCACAAATTGTTGAGTAAGGAGATTTTCAAAAGCCAGAAATTGCTGTGAAGAAAACCAAAGCTGGAATCCAATGCTAGGGGAGGCTGCATCTGGCAGAACAAAGTTTGGAAAGAGGTTTTGCTTTCAGTGGGATCCTGTGTTTCTCCACAACAGAGCATATGTCATCTATAAAGACAAGGCTTTCATGGGTGAGATACAATCGCTGCTAAAATCAACCTCAAAATTAGGAAGCACCTATACAATGCTCTTACACAAGTGCTTTGGTTTTCTTACTCATTAGCTGAGGAAGATAAAGGCGTGAAAGAAGAGCAACTTCCTGATTTTAAGATGGTGTATCTCAGATATAATAATCCCAAGAAATTGACAGTGAGAACGTGAGAATTTCAATGTGTAACCTTTCTTCTGTAGTCTAAGAGTGCTGCCAGAAACTGAAAATATGATTCATAGAACAGCTCCTTCTCTTGCCGTTTTAAATTGTGTAAGATCTGAGGGGTTAGTAAGATGCAATCTGCAGGATATTTTTCTTTAAGGAGTTAAAAGGTCTCATGGTTTGAAATGTATAATTAGAAAAGTTCTGTTTCTGTCTTAGAAAAGAAGCTCTGGTATCTATTTGAAATGCCAGAGCTCCAGGGTGTTAAGTGATAAGAGGGTTGAAATCCATCATTATTTTTGAGTTTTAGCAGGGTGATGGTGTGATGCTTGTGGCTTTCATAGTGGCATTTTCTCATTTTCAGTGAATAGCTTATGGAGTCATCATGGTTTGAATTCAGCTGGAACTGAATGCTGCAAAGAAGCTCAGCTCCTGTGGCACTGTTAGACATTTGGATTGGTGCAACAGCAGCTCTCTGCTTACAGCTGGTGTGAGGGGACATAAATCAACAGGAGAAGTCTCACCACAGAGTTCTTGAAGAGATTTGCTTGAGTTTAGATTTTAAAATAATGCTTTAAACTTGAGAGTATGTCAAGCACTGGAAAAGTCCCCCATGGTTTCTCCTGGGTTAATAAGAAACACTGACAAATGTGTGACATTTTGGCCTTGTTTAACTCCAAGACTGTGGTCTTTGGAAACAGCTTTCTCCTGGCACTCTGGGATCAATGTATACACCAAGCTCCCCACTGAGACAATTGGATTCACCATGTTCACACTCTCACTAAATCCACAAGTGCTGGACATGGCAGGTTATGGCTTGGCTCTCCCCTGTGATACAAAAACACAATGACATGTTATTTTTAAATCTTTCCAGAGGGGAAAAAAAAAATCTTCTTTCCTGGTTAGGCTGCCTTTAAAAGACAGATGAAAATATAAATGGCAGCAAGGTTTTGCTGCAGAAAAGCTCCCAGAGTTTGTTAGTTTTGAGTAGCACAAGTCCTGTTATTAGATTATGCAGCACGTAGGTTGAATGTCAGCTTTGATTTTAGCATCTGTCGGCAGAGTTTGGGAGAACTGGAACACATCAAAACTTGGCTAATGTGGACAGGCAAAACAGTAGACTGAAATTTCAGGCTATCTAGAAACCACACCCAGACCCCAAAACACATGTTAGAAGTAACTTTAATTCTGTGCTGCAGCTGAACAAGTAACCTTTTTCTGTGGTCACTTGTGACTTTAAGTTAAACGTGTGTGTATTGCTGGTGTGGGCTCTGGATCAGTCTCCCTCTTTTCTGCAGAGCTTTTTTCCTGAGGATACCTGCTGCTATGGCTTCTTTTAAATGCCCTTCTCATGCTTGGCTTTGCAGGAGCCTCAGAATATTAGATCCTATTAGATCCTATTTTTATTACTATAAACAGTATCCTTGCAGCAGCGCCAAGAGTTCTGTTGTGTTAGGTGCTCAATAAAGAGAGAACAAAAGGATTGCTCTTGCTTTAGTGGGTTTATAACCTAATTTCCTGGACTTAGATTTTCAACAGTGAGTACTTGACATGGCAGGGACCTGCTGGGATTTCCAGCTGTGTCCAGCAGTTCAGTGCCTATTGCAGTTGCCTAGGTCTGTACATCCCTAAATGCCTTTGTGCATCCAGCCCTCACTCCTAGTGCCGTGGAGGCCAGGCAGGGATTCTGAAGAGCAGGAGAGTGAACAATGTGCTTACACAGGAGAGCAGCTGTCCCCTGTGGGAGCAGGGAGCTCCATGGCAGTGGGAGACTGAGAGGCCACTCCATGATCCCTGCCAAGAGCGGGCTGTTCCCTGCTGAGCTTTGCTCAATCCCTCACAGTCCTGCCAAGCAAGCAGGCTTACGTTGCCTACTGCATTGTGCCTCGAGAAGTTCACCCTGCCATACAAGCCACGTGCTTCTCCTCTCTTCATTCATTCCCAACAGAACCTTTTTATTCACTGCAAGGAATTCCTTCCCTTCCTTGGTGTTTGTGCTTTGTGAATATTTATAGGCTGTTATCATATCCATCTTACTCAGCCAGGCTAGATGTACTCTGCTCTTTTAATCTTCCTTTGTAACTCAATCCCTCCCACCCCCTCATCATTTTTTGTTGTTCTACTCTCAACTCCCGCCAGTTCCAGTTGCTCATTTTGCTTTGGGTAAATGCTGTATTTATGTTAATATTATGTGGTGGGTGGTCCTCTCTGCACTCTTGGTCCATGTGAGTGATTTAGACATTTGAAATGAGGTTGACATTTTATAGCCAAGCCATGGCTGATTACTGGTTCTGCTCTTCAAAGCACTCCAGGAAAAAATACGCTTAGCCATCACTATTAAAAATGGCCACGATAGCCACTAATAAAGCATCTGTGCTGGGGTTCAGGGGCATTGCCAAAACCTGTGTGGGTGCTCTATACATTTAAAATAACAGTGTGGCATTAATTTCACATCCATGTGCTGTTTTTTCTGTTGGGTTTCCAACTCATCTTAATTAAGGAATATTGTTATAATATTTGCCACTTGGTAAGAATGTGAATTCTGGTTAGAATGTAACTTAGTCATGATCCCCCGGGGTATTGTTCAGCCTTGGACTGAATTGTCTTGCATTTGTTTTGGAGAACAAATGCTTCCCCCATGTGCTCTCCTCAGCCTCTCATTGTTTAGGTACCCAGGGAGTTAGAGATCTCACTGTGGTCTCACCTATCTCACCAAACTGAAATTCCAACTTTCAGCAGCTCTCAAGTAAAAAAGCTCTAACATCACCTTTCTTCCCTTTGCTTTCGTTTGGGTTTCAGTTACATATTTACCTGTGCCAAACTTACATGGCAATATGATCAGAGTTTAACACAGGTCATGATGTGACTTAACAAGTCGACATATTAATGCTGGGAGTTCTCAGACTTTGGCTCACAACAGGACCCTGTTCTCAACCCTCTTTCCCTCTCCCCTGTCCCTGGCTGGGCTGCCCAGTGCAGGGCTGGCAGCAGGATGGGCTCTGAGCTCAGGGCCAGTTACCTCTAAGCTGACCCAGTGGCTGGGCCAGCTGGGGCCACTGGGCTCTGTGGACTTGCTGCTCTGTTCTCCAGGAAATCTTTTGACACTGACCGGTTCAGCTGTAGAAAAAGCATCGACTGGTCTGAGTCTGTGCAGCATCTGGAGGTGAGAGGGAGGAACATGAGGTGAAATGGCTCCTGTCTCTGTCAGGACAGCGAGGATGTTGTGAGGAGAGCTCTGCTGGGTAACCTAAGAGTGGTGTTTTGGTGAGCATGACTGCAGGAGAGCTCTTGGGAGAGTGGACTCACATCTGGCTCTCGTGCTGTGGTTTGTCATCACAGGTCCTCTGTGCCAGCTCTTACATGTCCTGCTTAGTTCACCCCAATTGAGAATATCATGATCTATCACGTCCCTTCCAACCAAACCATTCTGTGAGTCCCCCATCCCATTTCTCCTTCTTTCCTCTGAGTGTTGACTGCCAGTTTGTGGGGATGGGCATCTTCTGAATAAGGTGCTTGATAGGACTTCTCCTATTTAGAGATCCCAGTAAAACTGGGATCATCCCTTTGAATCCCAAGTGTTAGGCTTGGTTGTCTTTGGGGTAAACAGCCAGAGAGGCAGTTTTAAACCATTTTATTTAAATGTAGTTTATACTGAAGAAGATCTTTGAGGTACTTCCTCCCCTCCCCTACCACAAATCCAATCTGTCTTGTCATCTGTCGCTGGACATGACTCTTAACAAGAAAAATACATGATTCCATGATTCCAAGAGCAAAATATTTACTTCTCTAAGTGCCTTAAAACCTCCAGGCAACCTCCTCCTCACCACAAGCCCTTCACTATTTTAATTGTGGATGTGAGGCAGATCAGGCAGTGCTCACAGCACAGAGCCAGGCTAAAACCATAGAATGGGATGTCTGAACTCGTTTGCCGTTGTGCTAAAAGTATGTGGTGAAAGTATGTTTTGAAAACTTCTCTAAAATCCTAAGCTACTTGTGACTTTTGAGTCGGCCGAGTTTCCTCTTAGGATCTGCAGGATTTCATGTATGATTATGCTCAGCTGTGCAGAGGAAACTCAAGGTGATGCTCTGCAAGGATAGTTTGTGGGTAATACAATTACTGTGCTAGCCCTGAAGGCATAACTCAGAAACATTTAGTGAATTCAAAGCATTTTATGAGTATAATGAACTGAGCACCAGACTGGTGAAACAGCTAAATGTGAATGTACCCGTTTTACAGACAAATAAGAGAAGGGATGAATAATAGAAATACTTTTCCAGAAACCAAACAGTGCTCCAGTGAAAGCACTGGCATCCTCCCTCAACCACTTGACCACATTCTGGCTTCAGTTCAGGGAGGCATTACTAATCAGGAAAAATGCTCATGCACTGGCTTAATTTCAAGCACATGCTTAAATTTCACTGAAACCAATTAGACTTAAGCATGTGCTTAAATCCTGTTGTGAACTGTGTTCAGTTTGTATATAGGCAAAATGCAAGGTTCTGCTGTGATACAGCTTTCCATCCCCAGTGGGTTATATTTAAATTTTATAACTTTATAATATTATAGTATAAAATTTATCTCTTCCCACAGAGCTGTTCTCTTCGGAGTGCCTTTTTCTGAGTGAATTAAAAGCACCACTAACTTAGTCCCCACACAAATGCAAGAAAAATTGATTTGCTAAATGCAACTGTTTTGTTTGCTTTTAAAAGAATGCTTATTCCTTTAGTGGCTAACCCAAAATCCATTCTTTGTGCTCTCAGGAGAGAAAAATACTAAAGAAATGCTGTTTTGCTGTGTTAATGAAGTCTGTGTGGAAAAGCATAATTCACTTATGCAAAATATATTGATACATTTCTAATCGTCCATTTCTTTCCAGTCTGAACATTCCTCAGAAAATATCAGAGGTTTTATGTCATCTCTATATGAAGGAATGTGTAAGGCTCCATGACTAGAGGCCCTAATCTTATCCCTGTGAATGGGTGACTAACTGAAACATTAGAATTATAAATGGGAATAATAAATTCTGGCCATAGGAGACAATAACATGTAAGAGATTAAATAATCTAGCTCTGGAGAAGAGCTGATCCACACTAATTAATTTGTTGCAAACTATAATTATGCATTTTCTCCTCCATTTATGAAGAAGCAGATGTATGACTCAACTTTGCTTTTTTCCAGAGTCAATCTGCTTGGGGGAGCACAAACAAGATTTGTTTCCAAGGAGGAATATGACAGCATTTCTCTCTTGGTTGATGTTTTTTTCCTTTAGAAGTGAGAAGTGGCTTTACATCTGGAGCACACAGCGCTTGTGTAGCACCAGGCTCTCATTTCCAGGCTTGGCCGTTGCCTCGGAATCTTTCACTTTAATTTTACCAACAATTTACTGTGGGGAGAATTTGAGAATTTCCATTTCTGCCCTTCTTATCACTTGATGCCGTGGATCTGATTTTCCTGAGAGTGGTTTATCCAAATGAGGATGGAATAGTTGGTAGCAGTTGCTGCTGGTGCTGTTTGCTCAAGGCTTGATGAGGTTTGTGCTGATTGCAGTGAGCAGTTCCCAGCTCTGCCACTCCTGAGTGCCTGAGTGCTTGTGCAGCCCCCTTGCTCCGAGGCTTTGTGGCAGTCTGTGGGATGCAGCACACGCTGGAAAGCTGGGAAAAGCCCCTGTTTTGTCTGAGTGCTGTGCTGGGGAGCTCTCTGGAAACATTTGTGGTTAATCGATCCAGACGGACGGCAGAGCGAGAGAGGAAGAGATCACAGGCGGGCTTTTTTTTTACATTTTCCTATGAATGAGGATTTTTGTCTTGAAGATGAATTGTGAATAATTCCTTCCTCCTACCTGAGAACTCTATAAAGCAGTTAATTTGTATCTCTCTTAAGACAGAGGAGCTGCTCTGATGCACTTCACCAGGGGCTGAGTAACAGAGTGACAGATGAGTGACAGCTGCTTTATGCTGATCTTGGAATAGAGAAGTGCTCTAACTACAGATTTTAGGTCTGGGATTAAACTTTTCCAGCTTGAAAGGATGTTTGGATCTGGTGGGGCTGGAGTATTTGAGAGCAAAAAAAGCAGCCACAAAATTTGGACACAAGCCAATAGCTTTTGGTTTGAGGATGGATCCAGCTTGGAGTCTTGTGCACAATTAAGTAAGACAAAATCCCTAGGAATTCCCATCATGTCAAATATTTACATTCTGGAGGCATTTGTTTCTTTTTTTTCTTCTTTCTCCATGAAGTTTGATCCTGATTATAAAAATTCCCTTTTGTATTCAATGTGTCAGAATGCAGCAATTGCATTGCCACAGTGTCTTTGCTCCCAGACAATGTAGAGTGTTAGGGTTTCTGCCAAGAGTAGCACCAAGGGTTCAGTGAGATATTGAAGCTTCTGCTGCAATAAACACACGCAGAGCTCAGTTTGTGAGTTGACTGGGTCATATTGTGTGTATTTTACAGCTGCATTCTCTATATCTATAGACTGCTCTGATACCTTGGGAGTCTTTCTGTGGTTATGGGCAAGAGCAAATCTGACCCTTTTGTCCATTATTACCTCTAATACAAATACAGTTATTTTTGAGTTTACTGTATTCTCTAGGATAATAATTTTGTGTTTGTTTGAAGTGTGGTTCAGTTTGGACTGCCCTTGTTCTGATGACTCTCCAGTGTTTAGGCCTGCTAGGGCAATCAGATGAATCTTGGTGTATTCTGCATGTGGGTTTATAAAAAAGCCCTGGGAGGAGGGAGCACAGGACCACAGAGCAAAGTCATGGCAGAGCTGGGATGAGGATACAGATCCCCAGCTCCTAATGGCTCTCCTAAATAGGCACCCATGGGGCAGCCTCACACATGCTGCAACTGCCAAATTAGAGGTTTAACTAATAGCAATGGGTTTTATCATCCCATATTTTCCCATTTTCACGTGAAGAATCACAGGAACTGCACTTTAGGAAGCACAAGTGCAAGCAATTGTGAAGGAGTTGGCTGTGCCTGCTCACCTCATCCAGCCCTTAAGGATGGTAAGAACAGTGCAGTTGTGAGTCTGCTCCCAAAAGAGCCCTGAACTCCATTAATGTGTCTTTCCAGCTGTTTCATGCACTCCAGTGCAGGGCAAGGTACCAGAAAACACAAGGCTATTTCCTTGGTATTTGGGTACTGCTCTCCTGCTTCCCTGGGGGCTTCCTGTTCCATGTATTTATTCCTTTTGTGGCAATTCAGGCTTTGTATGCTAAAGTCTACACAAATACACTTCAAGTGACCTGTAAAACCTTCACAAATGGCAGCACCATAGTGAAGTAACTGAATTTGTCCATCAGATAAAAGTCTGAAGTTAATGAGTGGGAATCCCTCTCCTTTTAGAGGGGATTTAGTGGGGCTCCCTCTCCAGTAGCCTTTGACTTGCACAGCAAACATTTAATTACCAAATTCCTGTTTGATTGGTCCAGAGCTTGTAGATTGTGATTCTGTGTCTTCATCTCCTTCATTGAGGCACAGGGTGTGCAAACTTCTCACTTCCTTAATGCTGCAGGAAGGCAACACAGAGATGTTGGAATTTTGTTCCAGCTGACAGGCAGGCTGGAAAGCAACCTGTGTCCTAACACTGGTATGGAGTGAATAAAAGTTGGCTTCAAAATGTCCAGCACACTCCTGGGTAAAATGCAAAGTACATCTGGAGCAAAGGAACCCCATCTGGGCTCATAAAGCTGGGCTGAGCTCCACTGGGAGCAGGGTCAGTTGTACCACAGAGAATCAGTGGGGTTTCAAGAGGGGCTTCACCAAGAGCTCATTCCCATGAAGAGGGAAATCCCGAGTTCCTTATGAGAAGCAAGCCCGCAATGAGTGCCACAGAGTGCTTGAGTAAAGAGTGAATCATGTATAGGAATATATGTACATATGTGTGTGTGCATGCAAAGGTCTTCAGGATTTAGCCGAGTGTTCGCACATTCCCTAAGCCAATAACATCCGTTGTTATGGGAAATGAGGTAAGTGACAGAATTACTGTCCTTATGGCGGGCGACAGGCGAGGCCAGCATTCCCATGCTGTAATTCCCCGTTCCAGCCGCTGCCTCAACAATAGCATGAGAGGGGGAGAACACGGACAAAGAGCGCTCAGTTTTATTTGAAGATTTCATCTAAAAACCAGTCGGATTCAGATGAAATTCAAGTCGGAAAACTTGAGTGAAATACAAAACCCTGTGTCCTTAGCTAAGAGTTTGATGCTGAGCGACCCCGCTCGTGGTCCGTTCATTCTGCGGGGGTTTCTGCGGGGGTTCCTGCGGG
>VWYI01019880.1:199416-242852 GCA_013399455.1 Anthoscopus minutus | reverse complement strand
CCCAAACCCCGGCTGAGGCACCCCAAACCCCAGCTGAGGCACCCCAAACCCCGGGTAAGGTACCCCCAGGCCCTGGGAATGTGCCCCTCTCGCATGACAGTGCACCCCTAAAACCACGGGGAAGTCACCCCATACCCTGGGAAGCAACAGCCATCCCAGTGTGCCCCAGATCCCCAGGAACGCGCCCTTAACACCTCGGGTAAGCCACCTCGTTCTCCTGGGAAGGCACCCCCATCCCCTGGGAACCATCCCCAGACCCCCAGAGGCCCCAGCCCTCAGCGCAGCTCCTGCCCACCCCAGGTACAGCAAACTGTCAGGCAACAAGAAGAGAGTTCCCTTCTTCCAGTCCCCAAGCGCTCATTTCCATCTAGAGGAGGGGGACACCCCTGGCTGGCCCGAGAGCCTCCTGCTACTTCCCCATCGGGATGCAGCTCGAATGGGCAGAGCGGCCCAGATTCCTGCTGCCCTCCGCACTCCTCGCTGTGATGTGCATGAAGTGTAAAATCCTCTGTCCATCACTCACGGTTGGGTAGCAGCTGCCCAGACTATAAAATCACCCAAGGGTGGCCACCAAACTTCTCTTGCCCAGGAGCTGCTCCCACCCCTGTCCGCCCCTCTTCCCCCGCACCCCGGCTGCCCTGGGAGCGATTTCTCCCCGTTCCGGCTCAGCACTGCCTTGCCCGCAGGTGTGAGGTGCGGCCGGGACCCGAGTTCCTCACCCGATCCTACCTCTTCTACGCCAACCGGCTCTTCAAGGCCTTCCAGTTCTACTACTGGGACCCGTCCTGCCGCGACCCCTCCTACTCGCTGGTCATCAAGGGCAAGCTCCGGCTGCGCCAGGCCTCCTGGATCACCCGCGGGGCCACCGAGGCCGACTACCACCTCCACAAAGTGGGCATCGTGTTCCACAGCCAGAGATCCATGCGGGAGGTGGCCTCCCGGATCAACCAGACCTCTGGCGAGGGCTGCCGCGGGTTCCTGCCGCCGGGGCGCTCCTGGGCGCCCGGAGCCCTGTACGAGGTGCTGAGCGCCAAGACGGAGCGCGACTGCACCGCTGCCCTGGGCTTCGCCATGCACGAGCTGAGCCTGGTGCGTGTGGAGAGGCACTTCCAGCCCCTGCTGCAGCCGCAGCAGAGCGGGAGCCGGCTGGTGGAGGAGCTGTACCTGGGGGACATCCACACGGACTGGGGGGAGAGGCTGCACTACCGCCCCACCGGCTACCAGCGCCCCATGCAGAGCGCCCTGGTAAGGATGCGGCCTTTGCACGGTCCCCTCACTGCATCAGGGCTTTGCCAGCAATTCCCTGACTGTCCAGTGGCACCTGGACTCGGTGCCCTAAGGACACGGCTGAAGCGGTGCAGGGCTGCAGGGGTGGGGTCCCCAGGGCTCTGGGACATGTGGGGTTCACCCTGTGCGTTCCTGTGAGAACAGCCAGGGTGGGTGAAAGCTCAGCAAAACCAGCATGGGAAACAAGCGTGCACTGACGTGGGCCTGGGCAGCTTTTGTTTGGCTGTGTTTTCCTAGGAAATGCAGGTTCCTTGTTTCCCGCACCAAAGTCAGTGAAGGCTTCAGGCTGCACATTGTTAGAGCCTGTCTGCTCTGCCCTTCATCTGCTCTGCCCTTCCTTCTGCTCTGCCCTTCCTCCATCTTCTCTGCCCTTCCTTCATTTTCTCTGCCCTTCTTCTGCTCTGCCCTCTCCTCGCTTCTTGGGGTGTGCTCCAGGCTGAGGGCAACAAGGGATCTGCTGTTAACTCTTCAGACCTCGGTGTAATGTCACCAGCACAGCAACTAGTTATTGCACAGAAATCAGACTTCCATTTTTGACATGCATAAAACTGTGCAGCAGACTTCGTTGCCTTTTATTCTATTTTATTTTCTGTTTTATAACAACTTAGTTTATTCCCAGGAAAGCAGCTTTCCATCCAAATCAAAGCTGATCAAATCAGAAATGGTGGAGCAATGAGATGAGGTGAAAAAACCTCTCTGAACTTTCCCAGATAGAAGGGAAATAAATGAAAAAAATTATTTTGGGGCAACATTTCCCCACACCTCGAACTGCACCAATTGAACTTTGAAAAGTGCAGAGCAATACCCCTCTCCCTCTCAAAAGTAACATTCTCAAAGTGGTTAAACTTGTGTTATCTTGGGCCAAAACCATATATATGAGCAAAACCAGATGGTAAACATAAACACTTCTAAAAGTTAATTTAAAACCAAACCTAAAGATACTGAAATTCACTCTCTGAATGCAGCCCTGTAATTAATCAGCCAACAGCTCTCCAATGGACCTGCACATGATGTCACCACTTTGCCATAATTAGAAGCTGCCATACATTAGAAATAACTTCACACGACTGGTTTTAGCAAGTAAGGATTTTGGCTCCATGTCCATAGTGATAATTTTATTGGGCACAGGATTTTTCTTTTTCAAAATTTTTTAAACAAATTTTCATTTTCTGTGAACTGACATCCATTTGCCTGTGCTGGTGAGTTGCACAGCTATGTCAGGAATTATTTTTTAACTCTCTTTATGAAAATATCACTCTTTTTCCCCTTAAATCTATATCTGTTTTAAAGAAACCCATTCTCCCCAAATTACCTTTCATTATCAAAGAATTTCCTGCCTAAGGAGAGCATATATATTTGCCAACTTCTGGGATTATTTAGCCATAATGTACTGTGTACTGTCAGCACTCATTACTGTGACAGTAGCAGTAAAGCAAGCTGAAAATGACTAAATTACAGTAGACTCCAATCAACTCGCATGTAAATTGCCCGCCCTGCAGTTAACTACTGAGTTATTTAACCTTCTTGCCTATGACAGTTCAGTAAAGATTAGCTCGTGTTCTAGAAAATTATATAATGTTCCAACCCTGCTTATTTAAAAATAAACCAGTTGTGATATATGAAGTACAAGAAAAATTTCCAAGCTACACAAAACCCCTGCTGGCACCGGATCAGGGGCAGGGCTGGTTTGACTCAGAGCTCTGCACCGGCGGGGAAGGGAAGGTCGGGGCCTCCTTCTGCAGAGGGTCCTTCTCTCCTCCCGGTCTGGCTGCTGGGAAATCCCCGCGTCCTCCTCCCTCCCCTCCCGGCCCTTCCCTGGAGGTGGGAACACGGGCAGGAGCGGGGCGAGGGGGAGGCAGAACACCTTGGGCTGTCCTGGAGATGCTGCAGCCCCAGGAGCTCCCCAGGGCCAGGCGGCACAGCCTCCTTCATTCCCAAAAACTGCGGCGTCCTTCTGTTCTGGCACCGCCCAGCATCCTCATCCTCACACTCTGACGGGAACACCCTGGATGTGCTGCGGAGCTCTGGCCGCGGCTCTGCCCGTGCCCCGGGCTCCTCCTCGGGCTGTTCTCAGCAGCCCCAGCCCGGGCGGCCGCAGGGCACAGCCCGGTGTCCTTCAGCCACCAGAATAGCAAAGAGCAGGGCAGCGCTTTATCTCCCTTAATCTGCTCGGCAGCCTCTGCCAAGCTCCCCGCAGTTCCGCGCCTGCTAAGGACGAGGGGAGTCGCAGCTTTTGAAATATTCTGGAAGGGTTTTTTGTTGTTGTTGTTGTGGTGGTGGTTTTGTTTGGTTGGTTTTTTTGCTTCCCAGTTGGCAGAACTGTTATTTTCTGTCTCCTGCAGCACCATGTGCAGCCCTGCCCGGCGTGTGGGATTATCTCCAGGGCCGATGAGCACCACCCCCCGATCCTGCCCGCCCGAGCCGCGCTGCCCATGCAGCTCAGCGGCAGCTGGGTCAGCGCCCACTGCGAGGTCCGCCCGGCCGTGCTCTTCCTCACCAGGTACTTCACATTCCACGGCAACAACCACACCTGGGAAGGGCATTACTATCACTACTCCGACCCGCTCTGCAGGCAGCCCACGTTCACCATCTACGCCTCCGGGCACTACACGCAGGGCATCCCCTCCTCCAAGGTGCGGGGCGGCACCGAGCTGGCTTTTAAAGTCACCCAGGCTCGGGTGACGCCGCTGGACCAGGTGACGGTGGTGATGCTCAACTCCTCGGAACCGGGAAGCTGCGGGTCGGCGGGCTCCTGGAGCGCCGGGGTGGAGCAGGATATCACACCCACGAACGGATGTTTGGCTCTGGGCATCAAGCTGCCCCACACCGAGTACGAGCTGTTCAAAACGGAGCAGGACACGCAGGAGCGCAGCCTCCTCTACATCGGGGAGCGGCCCACGGACGGCTCCAGCCCGGACAGCCCCGAGAAGCGACCCACGTCCTACCAGGCCCCTCTGATCCAGTGTGCTGCAGCCCCAGAGGAGTTCTCCAACTACATCAGTCTGAAATACGTGGGAAGAAAGGATGCTAATGGGATCGAAGCACTAAAACCTTTGCCTGTGGCCTTTTTATTGTTCATAGCACTTCTGTTTTTAAGATGGGACTAGTTATCTTTTCAGGTACAGTGCAGAATGCAGATAAATCTTGGTGCTAGCGTGATTTTTATATCCTTCAAATGAGCACATCTGGAATCAGTTTTACTCAGATTTGGAAATACTTTTTTAAAAACACCCAATAGTGAATGAAGCCAAGGAGATATGCCTGACTCCACACTGTTTGTCCTGTGGCTTTATTGCCTAATCTCCCCTCTTTGCGTGCAAATTTAATGTACTGACACGGATGCACCGCACATTGCAACAGATAATTTAGCAACATGAGGGGGGAAAAAGTGACATCAATTAAAATTGCTGCTTTGAGCTTTTGACATTGCTAAGATTTAATCAAGAGCTTGATTCAGATGTAATTCAAACATCCAAAGTGTTGGCTGCTGAATTTCTTTGAGTTAAGTTCCCTCCCATCACACTCCTTTTTGCTGTTCATGCAAATTTAATCTGCAGAGTCAGTCAGCAATAAACAGTCAGCAAGTGTTCTTGAGAAGGGCACGGTTCACATGCCTCTTGCAGTTCACAGATACTTTCTGCACTTTGTGTGTGTCACACACGGGGACTCACAGTCTTTGCACTTGGAGATGCCCAGAACAGCCCTCACAGAGGGCTCGGCTTTCCCACCTGACCCTGGGCACAGATTACAGTCGATGGAAAACATTTCTGTGCACAACAGCTGCAAGCCTCAGCAGTGCCTGGCTGCAGCCCTGCATCCCTGCTGCCTTAGCCCAGCTCTCCAGTGCAGGGCTGGCCTGGCTGTGACAGCAGCAGCGTCCCCGTGGCTCCGCGGCCATGGCCGGCACCGGCACCGGCACCACCCCGTGGGGAGGGGAAAGTCCCGCCCCAGCCTTCTCAGGCCGGGCATTGTCACTGCCTCCTTTCCAGTTAGTGCCACAGCAGCTGTTCGTCCTCTCTCCTCTCAAGGTGTCACTGCCAGCCTCGTTCCTGTACAGACATTTTATAAATCTGCCTCTGGTGAACAGTGGGCTGGAGATGCTCAGATCAGACAGCACAGTCAGGTCAAACTGATTCCTACTGACAAGCAGGACAAACTATGAAATTATATTCCCTGTCTGCTGCAGCTAAGCATCATATAACTTCCTTGAGAAGCCCTTCTCCAGCAGTTAAATCCTCTCCAAATAGGCCTATCTATCTTACCCACAAAAGGTATTTTGTTAAAGCAGCTATGCAATAGCCACCTTCTTAATGCTGTATTTACGGACTTGCAGCTTGTACTTAGATAAATTATGGGGTTTATAACACAAAAATACTTTTGGGGGGATATGTACATTAATAATTCAAATGAGATGCTTATTAAATGCATTACAGTTGTGACATAAATGTTGTCAGCATGTTCACATGTTCCAGGCATGATCCAGTATTAGTCATGCACATGTACCTCTACTCCAAGGTGATACACAAAGGGCCAGGCTTGGCTGCCTTGCCTTGGGTTCCCTCCCTAATCCCTGGAGACTTCTGCAGGCAAATCTAATTTCCAGTCTTGGTTGTGCTTTGCTCCCTGCTGCTGCAGGGAGATCCATGGGCAAGTGGAAGTGATCTCAGAGAAGGTGGTGTCTCCTTGGGGATGTTGCCATCAGGATGCTCTGAAGTGGGGCAAGACCTGGGCAGCTCAGCTGCACCTCCTGCATGCACTGCCAGAACTTTCCCATCACTGTGCTCACCACAGCCCACGGAAAGGCAACAGGGGCTCCCATCAGCACAGGTACCTCCATCAGCACAGGACGCAGATGCCCATGGCAGGAACAGGGAATAGCCTTGTGCTGCCTTTGGAGTGTGGGTGGAGGAGGGACAAGGCAATTCCTGCCCTACATTTACCCCCATGAATCAGGTTTGTGTGCAGATACTTGGTTCATTTACATGGCACAGAAATGGATTAAACTTTACAAGTGTCCAGGTCCTTCGTGGTGTAAAAGCTCTCACAAGGCCACAGATCCTTTCCAGGTGGGGATGGGATTAACATGATGTGAAACACCATCACACACTCGTGCACTGTTAGCAGCAAGCCTGGGGAAAGCTCTGCCCTGCAGCACCACTGGCTCCAGCAGCACCAGTACCCCACTGCTCTGCTGGCTGGGCTGCCCTGTGAAACCTCATCAGGAGCCTCCTTGTCCTCTTCCCTACCTCTAAGTACACCTCTGAGAGGAAAAAAACCCATGAAAGAGCTATTTGCATAAATATTGTAACTTTTATTGTTCTGTTCAGTTTTTGAAGACACATTCCTAAATTACACAGTTATTCTCTCTTAAGAATTTGTGACTTTTCCCATTTTGAATTTGCCTGGCTTTGACTGCCAGTTGGTGGTTCTTGTGTTGCTTTTTAAGACCAGAGAGCTGCAGTGTGCAGTATTTCCTGCCTGTGAAGGTACTAGTGCACTGTAATCAAGACAGTCTCAATTCTGGTAGAAAGACTCAGCCAACTGAGTTTTCTCTCACCCTCTCTAAGGCATTTTCACACTCCAGCAGTAATTTCTGAATCATTTTTTTTGCATCCATTCCAATTACTCAGCTTCTCTTGTAGAATGTAAATATCCAAATTGCATCCAAAATTCCCAACTCTCCCAGCTGAGACATACAGAAGGATAATCACTTACAGCTAACAGTAATTAAAAACAGGAACACGTTCGTATTCATTAGGCTTTTACCCTGGGACTGTGCTGGGAATGTACACAGAGCTGTTACTCATTCTGGTCCTGGCTATGGATACTTTTGTTATGTTTTATCAGCAGTGATTTTGTGTCTGTGTTCCTCAGTGATCTGGAACCACTGAATCTGCCAAGTCCCTGCAGAGCCCTTCTCTGGGCATCCCCAGTTCTCTGTGGCTCTCTCTGAACTGCAGCAGTGTGAGACTGTCAGGGAGCACGGAGCTTTGCAGGGCCCTGACAGACCCAGCTCACTCTGATCCCAAAGAGAACTGACACCCAAAAGCCAGGATGAGAGGACTTACACCAAGCTCTGTCAGGAACATCCATCTCCTTTTCCATCCCCTTCCAGGGTGTCCCACTGTCCTGAGCCCCTGACCACCCCCAGCAGCAACTCAGACTCTGCCCCCAAGCTCCTCCCTTGCAAACACTGATCAAGGTTTCTGGGCCTACTGAATTAAAAACTGTTAATTGTTAATCCTGAGCATTGCTAAGGAATGACATCACCTTTCCAGTTCTCTTACACCATCCCTAGGTTTGATCTCCTGCATCTGTTTATTAATAGTTCTTATCCTATTGCAGATTTCTTCTGAACTTCAGCTCATCAGCCTCTCCAAGCACTCCAACCCACATTTTTCTTTTCCTTTGGGTTGTGCTTTCTTTATTTTCTACATTTCCTAACTCCCATTTTGAATGGATTGCTGTCTACTTCCCTTTTTTTATTTGTTTTATATTACTTTCCATCTAATTTTTCCCCTCATTTCATCACTGAAGCAGGATGGGCAGTTAGCCAAAGTTGTCCCCCTTCTCATTGCAAAATTATTCGGATTTTGGCCATTTAATACCTTTCACTTAGAAAACTGTCAATTCTACTTCAGTTTTTCATCTAATTTCCTCTCCACTCCCAGATCTGATATGAAATTTGCTCAGCTATGCCCTTTTGAAGCACCAATTACATTTATTAGCAGCTCACATGGCTGCTGAGCTCCACTGTAATCAGGATCCCAACCTCAGTTCTGACATTCATTTATCATTATCTGGCATAAACAAGACAAAGCGAAATAATTTCATCTTTCATGTCTAACACTGCATCAGAAGAACAGGTCTAGGACATAGACCATGAGCTTTAATCCTGACTACTGGGTTGCTTTCTACTACAAAACAAATAAATACTTTTTTACTGTCCTTGTGAAGGAAACCCAAGCCAATGTGTGCTGGAAGTTGATGGTAACAGGCACACAGGTCTTAGTAAATTCTTCCATATTCACTTCTCTTAGAATACTTTTTTCAAAGATTAGTCTTTCTTTTAACCACTCCAAAAAGCAAAAATAAAATTATTTCCAAAGTCTCAAACAATTTTCCGGCTTCTTGCACTGAGACTGAGCCTCCAGTACCTTCTTTAATATCACCATCTCCTCAGACAACTGCCTTTCCAATTTTCTGCCTCTTTAGCAGGTGCAGAAGTTTAAAGCGTGAGCCAAGTCTGCCAGACAAACATCCTGGGTCTGACACACAGCTCAATTAACAGTAACTTATTTTTTCAATTAGCCACCTCCGTGCCTCCCTGTTTAAAACACCTTGGAATGCATTTATGCATTCTAGATTTCCCAGATTAAATTTAAAAAATCTGAAGTGCTTTTGAATACATTAACAGTATTGTGCTACTGCTTTGTTTGAGGAAACAATCCACATGGAATAACTTTATAAAAGCCTGTCCCACACTGTAAATAAATCCACTGCCCTGGAACAGCAGGAAGAAACAGGAGACAGAAAGGAGATGGGTGACAAGACTTGTTGCTCCAAACTCCACAAAGAGTGAAGAGGAAGAAAAAGCAAAGAGGAAGGAGGTGAGTGGCTGTGTGGGATGGGGTGAGGCATCCAGGAGCAGACACATCTCCCTGCCAAGGGAGAGCCCTGCCAGGCAGCCCGGGGCAGCCAGGGCTCCCGGGCCACTCCTGGGACATGGGCAGGGAACAGCGAGCCTGGAGGGCAAAGGGAACAAAGAGACCCAGCTGGAATAGAGGCAGCAGGGAAGAAAAGCCATTTAAAGATGCTCTGCTGAACATGGGTTTCTTTGCCAAGGAGCAGGGAAGGAACAAGGATGACTTGGCCTGGAGCAAAGTGCTGAGGGAGGGAGTGGAGTGAGGTTTGACAGCTCGGGCAGAACAGAGCAGGAGGGAGATTGAGCAGCAGAGCCTCCAGCCCCCACAGAAATGCTCCTTTGGGCTCAGCACTGAGCAAAGATTCCTGGCTCCAATCACACTTGTGTGTGGCCTCCCAGTGAAATGGGGAAACAAAACTTGCTGCTTCAGCTCCGAGCTCTCCCCAGGTCAAGAACGGGGATCCACACATGGAATCCACACACGGGGATCCACACCAGGAATTCCCCCAACACAACACGTGGGTCACACCCAACACCACAGTGCCACGCTGGAAGTTCAGCTTCTAAAAACCTATTTATATGAAACTTAAGAGAAATTAGGGTTCTCCAAGTCCAGGCACATAAAGCTGGGCAATTTTGGACAATTTCTGAGCAGCACCAGCTCACTTTTTGATCAGTGAAATGATCAGATACTCCAATGAACTCCCCAAACTCACAGTGTACAAACCTGGTTCTGCCATTTCCTAACTCCTGAGCGCTTGACTTTGTACAGCCTTAATAAAGGTCTTTTAAAAGTAGCTCTCTGTGGGTAATTGTGTGTGGGACATTTGCCAAACTAAACATGAGGGAATTCAAGAGGCTTTTCTAATCTTGTGAGTTTATCCACTAAAGAAAAAGATTTGATTAAAAAATGAAGTACAGCTAAACTGGGAACAATACTTTACTACGGGCTGTTCTTCATAGGCACTTCAGAATCTTGAAAAAAAACCCCACAAAATTAGGAACTTATTAAATCAGAATGAAATGTACCAATGCAGAAACATAAACAGAAATTCCAGATGTATAATGTCAACTTGTAATACACTGCTTCAATTAATTCTTCTTAATTCATTTGTTTTCTTAACTTCTTTTGTTTTGCTCTCTGGGAAAGGCCATTTTCTAATGACGGATCACAGGAGGAAAGAGCCAGAGTTCAAGTTTACTCCAAGGAAAAGCAGCCTCGTTTCTGTGCTCACAGACCCTGCATCCCTTTTGTACTTCCCACTCTCGCAGAGGCTTCAGGACAAACTCTGGCCTGGACTGGGAGGCAAAAATGTGGAAGTTCAGTAGAGGTTTCAAAGTTTTACTGTTCAAGTACAAATGTGAAATTAGTTCTTGAGCAGGAACTGAAGGCAGAGGAAATGGCAGAGTGAATGACAGGCACAGTCACTCAGCCAGTGTGCAGGTGCGTGCTCACCGAGTATCACGTGCGAGATTCCAGGCTGCCTCTCTCTTGTGTTGTTTTAAGAATAATCTTCATTTATCCAGTTAAAAAACCCAACCCATTAATCAACCAGCTTTTGTAGCTAAGCAGATTTGAGCAGTGAAAACACAATTACTGTGTTCTGTGAAGCAGATCTCAAAATCCTGAACACAGGAACTGAATTTCACTCTCCACCTGCCACTTCTCAGCTCATGCGAGGACTTGGGCCATGGATGCTCCCCCACTCCCAAACCATGGCACAGTGGCTCTCCAGGCCCTGTGCAGCACCAGTGCAGCACCAGTGCAGCACCAGTGCAGCACCAGTGCAGCTGTGAGCCAGCCACATCAAACAGGAGCTTGCAGAGTGTTATTTTACAGGGGCTTTAATTTCAAACAGAGGGATTTTTGGTGGTGCTTTTTTCCAGAAACAAAACAGGATGTGGAATTTCAGGACATCACAAAGGGCAAGAGAAATAAAGTTTCAAACTTAAGAGCACTACAGTGAAGCCACTATTGTGCCTGAAAATTAAGGACATTCCACTGAAGAGACAGAAGTGCCATTTTCTGAAGAAAAGAGATGAGAGTTTTCTTCCACTGGGCAATGCAACATCAAGTATGCCAAGACATAAATGATCCATTTATGCACACCACGATGTAAAATTGCTGACAAGAATTGCAAGTTCACATGTGCAGCAGATACAAACCCTTCATAGTTTATTGATGAAAAGAAATTCTAGTGAATTGCAAAGTGAAGTTCCAACTTTATGCCACTAACAGCATTTCAGGAGGAAAAAGTAACACCACCATTGAGCTTTACAATTCTGTATTTTTAGAAAATGACATTATGGTACATCAATCCCCATCAACATAACAACATGACATGATCTTGCTCTTCAGCCCCCAGGCTACTCCCCAGTAACCTGAGCTGGTCCTGGCTTGCACATGCAGCTGTTCCAGCTGTGCCTTCCCAGCTGACAACTGCCAATGTACAGCAATAGTTATGATCATTCATGCATGGAGTATTTGCTTTAAGATGTGGAGAACTACATAAAAATAGAAGAAACCATTTTCCATTCGTTTCCCAGCACTAGGCTTCAAGACATTTCAGGTATCTGTTTATCCCAAATTCGCCCAGAGTGCACCAAGCAGCCTCTACTGGGTGTTACAAAAATCAACAATAAATGTGCAAGTGGTCATCTTAAAGTAACAGCAAGGACAATAATTAGATTAGTAATAACTTGATTTCTACTACCATGAATCAATCACAGGTTTCTAATATCTGATGTTGTGTGAGGACCCCAGACAATAATCTTATTTAGAAACTCTACATTTTTGTGCACAGCTTCCTAAGATGTACAATGTCCTTCAGAATAATTCACTTTCTGTGAATACTTCATGAGAACATTTGCTTTTGTGTTGCCATGAAAAGAATAACTTACAAAAAGAGCCAGGTGGCTTAAGAATACCCATCCAATCTATATTTGCACTCTATCTACAAACTGGCCTTTTAGGAACCTTGGAAGAAAAAAAATCCTTAAGATTTCTCTCTACTGCCTATGAAAGAAGGGTTTGGTCAAACAGGGAGTGAGAATTCCTCTGATCAGTCACTTTATTTCAAGCTCAGCAAAGCAAAGCATTACCCAGAATTCAGGGCTACTGTGTTTGGGCTCTTGTCAAAAACGGTGAGGGAAAACCTCAGGCTTTTGTTAAATTCCAAAATACAAGCAATTAATTTAAGAGCCTTGTTTAGGGCTGATGGTGTGGGTCAGCCCAGCTGCAGGCTACAGATGTCACCAACACTGAAATCCTCTCCTGGTCTCCTCCATCAGTGCTTGAAGGGAATCTGGAAAAGCACGAGAGGGTTTCTGGGAGCTCTCTGTGATCCTGGGGTGCAAACACCAGGAACAGCTTTGCTCATGAACAATCCACAGCTGCAGGCTGGCACAGGTCACCAAGGAGTGACTGCTGAGCACTGGGGGAGGACAGAGCTGCTGCTGGCTTTGCCCTGGGCCAGCAAAGGCAGCTGTGGTAGCTCACACTGGGTGTAAAACCTGCCTGGAACATTACTCCAGATATCCTCACAGGAGACCAGTTTAAACCTTCAATCCTCCCCTTTATCCTGCAAAGACAGCAATTTTTTTTTTAAACCAACCTCTTTTAGGCTGTTTCTAAGCAGAACAAAGGACTCTCAAAACCACTTATTTTTTTCAAAGTGAATCAGAAATTCTGATAAGAGAACAAGATATTTACAGCCACTTAAAAAAACCTACTTCGTATCTCAGTCTCCCTTCAGCAAAGGTTTTCTCAAATATAGTCTTCAAAGCCATGAAAATTAATTTTGCAGTATCACTCACAACCTTGTCTTTCTGAAAAGAATGCTTCATTAGAAAGTTTTCTTCAGCTTCTAGCACCCAGGCAGTGTCTTATTCTCGATCAGTTCTGCCCAGTTTGTCCCATCAACTCCTGCTTTGGCCTTTCCAGCTCAGCTCCCACCTGCCCTGCCCTTTGCAGCCCCTTCCCCCTGAGCAGACAAGGCACTGGCACTTTCAAATGCTAAAAATACACCTCCCTACTGAATCTCCCAGAAATATTTCCAGACTCATGTTCAAGAGCTGAACACACCAGTTGTGGAGGGGTTTCCACCTATTTTCTTATTAAGCTTCACATAAAATTTTATTTATTTGCAGAGGAGGAAGCCCTTGAGACACAAGTGGAACAAACACCAAGGTCAAGGAGTGCAGCAAACAGACTGCAGCCCCAGCAGCTTTCTCACAGAATTCCAGGGACAGGGAAGGAATGACAGAAGTCATTTTTAAAAGACTCAGCTTCATCTTGTAACATGCTTCAAAAAATTCTGCCACTGAATGTTTTTGGGTCTACCATTTGAGAATAGATGTGAATGTACCTGCTCAAAAACTGCTTCATCTACTGAATCCATCATGTTAAAACACACTGAGTTTGTTTATACACCTTGTGGTAAAAGGAAGCTTAGAAACAAAATCACCTTATTCTAAAGATGCTGTCAAGTGTCTGAACTCCTGAACCCAACTAACCTGGAAAGAGGGATGTTGCCTTGTACCTCACATGGTTACTCTGAACAACTTTTGTGTCAGGCTCACGAAGGGTTTTGGTTTGATTTTAAAATTAGTCTAGAAAAAAAAGAAAATTCACCCTGGAATAAGACTGCAAGTTTCCTTATGCCATGAACAAGGCTGACAAGAGAACACTGATTCCTCCCCACCTCTAAAACTGTGAGAACAGGACAAAAGTAACAAAGGAAACATTAATTTGGGGGCTTTATTTAATTTTTCTTTTCTTTTTTTTTTCTTTCTTTTTTAAGATGCTACATAGTCAAACAAGATTGGTCTTTTTACGGCATAGGACTAGTTTACTACCAATATTTTTGTTTCTCCCCTAGACAGACTTATTTACATACAAAAACAGTTTCCTGACCACTGTTCCCCAATGCTCAGATGATCAAATCTCCCAGCAATTGTGTAGTGCCCAGAACACCAGGAGGCAGAAGAATCTCACATCACTACAGCAGCAAATTTTTAGTTCTCATCCCTGGCTTTCAACAGGCGCCTTTTCATACCACAAAGTATTAGTCAATTTTGTGACAATAAGGAAACATGAGATGAAATACATTAATTAAGTCAAATATGCATTAAACATCTCTGAATAACATTTTAATTCAACTAAATGAACCAACAGCAATGTAGCTTGGTCCCTTGGTGAGAACAAGGCATTGACCTTTATTCTGAACCAGCCCCTCAGCTCCCCCAGTGCTGCCACAGACAAATCTCTGCAGCTTCTCACCACTCATTTAAGTGCCAAGAAATTGGTAACTTGCACAGAGTTGAAGACACTGACAGAAACTGTTAAATTCATGAGCAGAATGGTGGATTAACGTATTTTACAGAAATTATCAACACCTCCTGCCTAACCCAGCTCCAAACATCCCTAGGGCCAGCTCCAGCAGTGGAGGAAGAGGTTTTTCTAGTTTTCCTTTTTTTTTTCTTTTTTTTTTTTAAAAAGAGGTAATCCAGCAACATGTACCAGGGTCTAAGAATGTTTAAAATGACATATACAATACTCCATTGTAGTGTTAAATCAGGATTTTCTCCCCCCTTCATCACTGAAGCATATTCTCTTTCATTCATTCCCTCACCATACATTTTGAACTTTCTAGATTATGTTACATAGTATTTGTGCAGGGGTAATTTAAAGGCAAGACCTGTGAGATGTCATACATTAATTTTTTTTTAAACATTGTTATGAATAAATTTAATCCAATGATATGGCAGAACCATCAAACCAATTTACAATTTCCAGCATGCTGCCTCTACAAGGCTATTTTTCCTATAATTACACCAAAGACAAAGAACAAAACCACCAAAGCAAGTAGTCTGGAGCTGAGCCCTTCGTCCTTGACAGCAGCTGCAGAAGGAGAGATGGGGCTGTTTGTCTGGGGTACCTTCCTCATCCGCAGTCCATCTTCTTCCTGAAGGAAGGGATTTGGATTATTGCTACAAGAAAAGCTTTACATATTCACCTTTCTCATATTTATTTAGGTGAGTGTTACAGAATAGGTGAAAGTGAATCTACAGCCAAGTTAGAGCTCTGTTTCCTGAGAAGGAAGGGCAGTGAGGCAGGAGAGGAAAGCCTTGGGAGTTTTGTCCTGCTAAGGGAGTGGGGAAGTGCTGAGGAACCCTGCAGGAGCTCCTCTCCAAAGCCTACAGATGGCTCCAGAACTTCTGAGAAATGATGGAGGAAATGCCATGAGGGTGCTTTTCTTGCTCTGTAAGCAAGTAAGGTGCTGTTGGGGAAAGTGTTTCTCAGTAGAACTAAGGGAAGTTGCATGTTTTTCACAAGCCAAGGCAATTACACTCCTCACTCCCTGTGTCAGATGTCACATGCAGATCTTCCCAGCCCTTAAAGGGAAATCACTTTTCCCCATCACATCAACGCTGACATTTTGACATGGGCCTAATGGCAATAATTAGGGTATTTCTTGATAGGATTTTGGCAGCTCATCTGATTTAAAGATGAGACAACAGATCAAGCAGTGTGACACCAGCAGATATTCCCATTTCCCGAGGGGATGATGGGGATGATGCTCCCCACAGCTCTCTCCAAGAGGTGCTGGGCAGCACAGCTGTGTGTTAGCACACTCCAGTCACACACACACTCTCAGAGGGGCAAATGAGTCTTCTGTGACTTGTGTCCAGCAGAGGCAACAGTGTCAGACTTTTTAACCTGAGAGTATTACAGTGCAAAAGTATGAGGTACCAAAGCAAAAGTCTCCAGCCTGTATTTAAATACTCAAGCAACAGAACTGTAATAAAAGTTACTGCAGCTGTAAAAACTGCCAGAAGAGTGAAATTCAAAGGGCTCAGGGTATGTCAGTATTTCTCACTTTTAAATTTAAAATGCACCCACATGATCTAAAGGCAGACTTATTTTTGTATTTATTTTACTCATAGAAAGCCACAGGCTACCCAATACCTCACTACTGCTGTAATTCTGAATGGGGACAACTGACTTTAGTAAACAATAAAATGTTGTTTACATACAACACATTTTGTACAGAAACAACAAATTTTCATTATAAATATTTTAATTTCCTTCTGATGGTGACCCCAGCCTGACACTGACAGCACCTGGTAGCAGGCAGGGATTTAGCTTTTCTTTCTGATGTTTTACAGATGTTTTTAACACTCCACAAAGGGAACAAAGAGCTCACCCATCGAGGACGTTACTGTAAGCTCAATTCTAGGTAGCTCCTGTAGAGTATTTATTCAAGACTGATTTGCAAAGAAGTTAAATAAAATCATATAGAGCTTAAGAGTACTGAGTCACTGGCAAAACAAGAACACAGGGAGAAGTTAGGGTCATGTCTGTTATGTACACATCATTTCTGTGCAAAACAAAACTGTTTTCAGGAATTCCTTCATGCATCAGCCAGCCAAGCAGCATCAGAGCTGAGGGAACAGAGCTCCTTTCACTGGGCTGCAAGAGTCACAGCATCCACACTTTCCTTGGTGCTGATATCTATGGAAGTAGACACAGCAAATCAAAGTACTGTAAAAAGAATTTTTCAGCAGAGTGATAAAGGCTTCTCAATTACTGGATTTCTCAGCCATGTGCTATATATGACAGGAAGCCCATTTCCCAATCATCTGTCTTAATTTGGCCATTTCAGCAGCACATTACAGGTGCAATTACTGAAACACTCAGTGTTTGCACAACACTGCCCTCAAGCTCCCATTGCTTTGTGAAAATGGGGCCAAGTCCAACACTGAATGCTTAAATTCAGACTAAGAAATTAGGTGGCAAAAGAAAAAAAGAGGGAGAATTCACTCCTCTGGGCTGCTACCCAATCACCTTCGGTGACTGCATGACTTGTGCCTCCTTTCAAAGGAACCATTGATTTCAGCACCTTCTCAGAGTTTACAGAGAAACCTGAATTATCTTTTACTTTACAGACAATATTAAAATATTGTGCTGAGGTCAGGTAGCCAAACCTTTAAGATGGAAGCTTCTTTTTCAGGAAAGGGGTAAATCTGAAAAGAAAACAACAGCAATCTTTACCTTAAACTGTTTATTCTCCTCCCGTAACCTCTGAACTTCTACTTGAAGCCTCTTATAGTCTTCCATTACTTTCTTAACTTCAGTGTCATCCAAAGAAGAACTTATTGATTTAGACATTACAGAGGAATCTGTCTTTGTTGCAGTTGTGGATACAATTTTATTTATTTCTATGTCATGCTGTTAAAAAAGGATAGAGTGACTTTTGGTTAGTTATTAACACCACACCACACACCTGATACAAAGGAGGAGAATCAGGTAAAATTGTCTGTGCACACCTGACACGTGCCTGTATCAAAACAAATAAACAACATTTTGCTTTCTGTAACTTTACTGCTATCCCAGAAAACACCAGATCAACAGCAATAAGTGAAGACAGAATGACCTCGACTTTCCAGACCCTGCATGCATAGAAATGTCCCTAAAGCAGGTCCCACACTCCGTGGTCTCCTCACCCTTCCCTCCCCAGGCACAGCACGAGCAGCTGCTGCAGCTCCCTCCCCTTCCTCCCCACCCTGGCTGTCCCCTCTCCTTCTGTGGGGATGGAGGAATTTGCAACCCAAGTGAGAAACAAGGTTCAGACCTCCCAGCCCTGCTCCCTCTCCTGCCTCTGGATCTTCTCCATGCTCTGCACTTTAGAAAGGGTCTCCCATGGAGACAAACCTCTCCTCACCCAAACAGTGACACAATCCTAATGACAGACTGTTCAGTGCAAGGCACAACAACTGGGCCTTCAGTATCTGCACACCAGGAAGCATTTTTCAGTTTATCCAATCCATTATCAGTTTTATACTGGACAATACTTATTTGCATTACAAATGAACACGTCCATTACTCTAACAAGAAAGGATCCTACACTATAATAGCTGATAATTTTAATATAATCCCTAACTGCATGTGTCCTCCTCATCAGCTTTCTATCAATTGACTTGACAAAATCAGAGGAAGTGTTGGACAGGGAACTTCCTGCTTGTATAAACTCTGAGCTGTAACTATAACCTATAACTGCTTCAGTGTAAACTCTGAGCTTCACAACCAGCAATCAGCATCTTTAATTTTTTAAGTATTCTTTATCCTGTGACTAAATGAAAACAGATCAACTTAAAAATTGCTTTCTGCTACTGTTGCACTTACCTAGTTCAAACTGGCTGCTGGTTACACCAAGGACTACCAAGATTTTAAATAGTTACATTGTGTTTTTAAAGGGTGATGCCATCCAGGCAGTGAAACAGAGGGTTCTGTCTTGTGCTTATACAGCTGTCTGTACAAACATGCCATTTTACAGGATTTACTGTGGTATTAAGTTAAATCACTCAATATGCATCAGAAAATACTCACAGGCTTATCATTTTCTGCTGGTAGCTCAAACACACACCTAAGTTTCGAATCCATGAGTTCTTCTGGTTTTGCTTCTTTCCACTGGAATAAGTTAATATTAATTTAATATTAAACATATTAGTACAGTCAGGCAGATTGGAAATGCAGTGCATTATGTAAACAAATCACATCATTTCACTCAGAAAGAACCCACAGGTGTTTATCACACTACCATTAACCACACACAGGATGAAAAATGAGATCAAAAACAACTGAGTGGTATCATAAAGACAGACCAGATACTATGAAGCAAATAATTCTAAATAGTCTGAAACTTCCACAGGTGATTTATGAGAGAACTGGGAGCTGTCTCACAGTAACTAGCAGAGATGGGGGGAGTTATGAGCCTGCTTAAAAAAAGAAAAAAAACAGCAAAAGGAGGGGTGAATTCAAGGAAAGGGAAAGATAACAAGCCCCCAAATAAATCACAGAATGAGTTCTCAACTCTCCGCCCAGTGGAGTTCCTATTCAAACTTTCTGAATTTCACATGAGCTTTTCTTCCCAACTGGAATGAGCTGCAGGACTGCTCTTCCCCTCCTTGTTTTCCACAGCCTTATTTTTCAGCACCAACATCTGAACAGCCCCAGACGTGCTACATACAGAGGGATAACTTTCCCTCACCCCTTCTCTCCCCTTCAGCTGGGGAGTCTGCCATAAACAAGATTCCTTGCAACCTTTTTAACAGGGATGAGCAGTAATAAATCTTTGCTCAGTATCAGCTGTAACCCTGAAGTGAAAAGATTTATTCTCAGTGATAATGAACAGCAAGAAGTGTCCACACTTCTATCCTGGACTTCTCACGTGCTCCCCTTCACTCTGACCATCCTCCTGGTAGCTTGGTATTCCTCAGCATATCTCAAGTAGGTGACAAATTATGGCTAAGCTTGAGCAACCTGGAGTAGTATTTAACTCATCCTAAATAGCCGAATCGTAGTTCAGCTCCTCTGGGGCTGAAGTCACTTCTATTTTGAGCTCCTTGGCTGCCTGTGAAGTGTTGAAAGCTTTACAGTACTCCCATAACTGGTCTCACCTGTTCATCCAGAATGGGAAGAGATCTGGAGAGGGGTAACAAAACTGAGAACTGATCAAAGTGTTACAGGAAAAGGAATCGTATCGGTCTGGAGAGCTCTGGAAAACTGAAAGGCCCATCTAGGTACTAAAAAACATTCTTTGCCAGCAGAATAACATTTGTCATGGTATAAAGTAACTCATAAAAATTAAAGAGCTTGAGAGAAAGGCAGACTGACTTATCTTTCTAGTGATGCAGACGTTTTATTACTATTGCTGTTTCTCCCACTGGAATCTTATTTTGAGCCTATTAAACAAATATTGTTCCATAAATCAGTTTCAGAAGGGAAATTATTAACCTGCAGAGTGCACTAGCTTTAAGAAGCTATTCAGAAGACACATATTGAGAAGACTACTGTAGAGGATTTTTGGGTTGGCTTTTTTGTTTTTAAGCAGCACACACAAACCACAAACTTTTAGAGTAATGGCCTTTTTCCTTTTTACATTATGTCCTAAGAAGCCACTGAGTGTTCTCTCAAGCTAACAAAAGCTTGGGTACAGAGAGCTTCCTCGGGCCCTCTTCTGGGGACAAATCTTGCTGTTAAAGGAAAGCCAGCAGCTGACATAATGGTTTACTCCTTTGGAGGTTGTCTTACTGTAGCCTGACATCTTATTTTTATGTCTTTTGTCCTTCTCTGCTCCAGCACCTACATATTTCCATTGCTCTCATTTGTAATCTACAGGACAGAATCTATGAGGGCCTTTCATTTACAAAGCCACAGCAGACATAGGTAGGCATAAAGAAAAATACAATACTTGTAAATAATCCTCTTGAATCTTGCAAAAGGAGCTGCTCAAGACTCAAGACTGAACATAGATGCATAAAATATAAAAGATGCCACAGACTTAGAATATATTCTGTATATCCTTAGAATAAATGGTTCAAGCTGGCCTTTCTAAAGAAGGATACATTGCAAAAAACAACAACTACTTGTTTCATGGCTCGGCATCCCATTACTGACAGCAGCTTCCTAAAGAAGCAACCACAGACAACAACTCTCAGTGCAAGATTCCTGGGGCTCAAAATAACAGAAAACTCCCTGCCATGCAGAGATGGAAATCTGGAAAAGGGTTTCAAGGACCATTCCAGCATAGTTTGACAACAGCCCTTACACAACACAGTCAAAGGACATACAAAATTCTACAATTAGAAAGAAATCCATTTTAATTAATTTCAATACTTACTACTGCTTCCATATCTGAAGTATCAGCTGGAGCAAACATAGACTGAACCATAAACTTGTGTTTACTTTTCTCATTTGGGTCATAGTCAAAAGGCTGTAGCATCACTGGAAGAAAAAAAACCCAGAATACATTGCATTAACATTGCTCTGGTGCAGAGTCATGCACTGATGTCATAGTTACCAGATTTCAGAAAAACAAACATTAAAATGGTTTCAAGTTGTTTGTTGTTTATAACCAAAGCAGCAATTGAGATCAGGGGCCTCACTTTAAACCAGAATTTTGAAAGGAGAAAAAGAAACAGATTTCCTCAGTCTGCCTAGACTTTGGTCTGAGAATTCTGGAAATGCTGATCACTCTACAATATTCTGTACAAAGCTATGACAAGATAACAACAGTAATTTATAGGAAATAGGATCATTTACATATCTTCTGGGACAGAGGGAAAAATTTTCCAAGACAGCATCTTTTTGTCTTGTTCCATCCTTGGGACAGAAGTAACAAGCATTCTGATGAGCTATACACACAATACTGCTGATGGTGCCTGAGAAAAGCTACAGAGGCAAAGTCAAACATTGTAAACCTTGAGGTTCAAGTCTCAGAATGGAAATTTCCTCTGCAAAGTTTAAGGGTCTCATGGCATTTGTTTTATCAAGTACAAGTATTTTGCTTCCACAAATAAGTTACTGACAGTTTGTTACCGATTTATAGCTGGAAGTTTATAGTTAAATGTGATGCAAACTTTGCCTGTGAAAGGTATGCAAGGAATGTATTTCTATTCATTCAAAAAATCAAAAGCATTCCAAAATTTACTTATGCAGAAAATGACTCTGTTTAGGGGGCAGAGAGGAAGGAGCAGCAGGTTTAGGGTGGGTGTGTGCTTTACTTTAATTTTTTAAGTAATATTGGGAATTTCCACATCTTTGCTTTTGGGTTAAAGCAACCTGAAGAGGGACAGTTGGGTATTCCATTTACATGGAATATTCTTTAATCACAGTGGTCACCTGGAACCCCCACATTTTCAAGTGACACCTGGATATTCAGGTACAGGGACATTAACAAACTGAGCTTGGCCTCACCACAAGACACAACATGTGGAAATAAGCAATGCAGTTTACTCAAACGTTATTAGACCCTGCAAAAAGCCACCACCCCCTCAAACTGAAAACAAAGCTTCCAAATGCTGCCATTACTGCTAACAGAAAAAAATTATGTAAGGTTTAAAAATTCACATTTTACAACTTCAGCCTGTCTTAGTTTAGCCCCTCCATTCAATCACTAAGAAGAGAAGCAGTTCAAGAATTAGTTCCATTTTCAAGTACTGGTGCTATTAACATTATGTGCCCAAATTCATATGCACTAATTGCAGGGGTTTGTTTTATACAGGCAATATCCAAAGATCCCATTTGTTGCAAACGAAGGCAAGTCAAACTAATTTGTCTCCCTTAATGAGCAGGGTATGTTATGGCTGTGCCATCTTTACTGTGCACATAATCTGTGCCACCAACAACCACATGCCTTTTAAATCCCAAAGAGAAGACAAGCAATAAATTCTATCATATGAGGTGCTTTAAAAATTATTATACATTTTTAACTCACCTTGCAGTCCTTGGATATTATTCCAAAGTAAGTGTTTGCAGATTAACTGGCTACTTTTAAAACTGTTTTCCAAACAGGAGTGACTGCACTGTGAAAGCACAACTCCTTCACCACTGCCTGACACATCACTGAAAAGCAGCAGCATCGTTCTCTCTCCTCTGTGGTAGACACTTAAATAATTCCGATGTGTGAGTTCCGACTGGATAGTCAGAACTTATTCAGCATTTACGGAACTTCTACAGACTGTGGTTTTTTCTGCTCACTTTGCTGAGTGCAACTATCAGCTCATTTGAAAATCCTCATTTCCCAAGGGACAGAGCTGAATCCATCCTGGAATGCCAAATGATTGCTGCTCCAGCTCCATTCACTGAACCACAAGAGCCAGAGAGGGCTTGACAGCACAGGCGTTGTTAGCACTTGTATTTTTAGATCAATACATGAAAGCCACATTGACACAAATTATTCAGCAAATGTCTTGTAAGCCAGATGGGAAGCTCAAAAATATGTACTTTTTTTCAAGAGGAAACCAAACCATTTTAATATTTATCCACATACTATTGGGGTTTCTGTGAGAGATTAGTTTCATGAAATCGTCCTAATTGCTGGAGAAATTGCTGCTGGGAATGTGGCTCCTTTGTTCTGAATGGAAATCACAAAACTTATGCAAAAATTATGTGAGAAGTATGTTCCTACAAAATGCCTTATCACATCAGTTGTCCCATCTGGTCCAAGGTTTCAGCTTTCATCAGTAATCAGAGTTTTAAGGAACAAAAATATTAACATGATCTTCAAGCTTACTGCCAGCAGCATCCATCAGAGATATATCTCAACCACTTCCAAGTTGCTCACCTCACAGCTCAAGCACCAGCACCGTTTTACCACAAGCAAAAACTGCAGAGTCACTGAGAGATCACTGGACATCAGTTTTCTCACACATTCCTGCAGTATCTCCAGCACTTTATGCTCAGTAGAGAGCTAAGGAGAGGCACTGCCCACCAATATGCTCCTTCTTTTCCACAGAACAGTTTACTGGCAAAGCTAGTTACAATGACAGAAGCATTAAACCCCCTTGGTTTTCCTAGAATAAACCAGCTTTCTCAAAGAACAGAGGAAATCTGAAGCAGGGAACACCTTTAACACCTGCTAGGATCTGCCTGTCCTTTCCAAGAGCAGAGGGAACAGAAAATTCTCCCAGCTCAGATAGTCAGCAACCTTGCTCTAGTTTCCATCTAAATTTATTAATGGCCTGTTTACTTGGTCCTGGACCAACACTGCCCTTATGCTGAAATACCAGAGAAGGGGAAGAACCATTTACTCCTGGTGCCCTCCAAGACATCAATCACAGCAGCTCTTGGCCTCCTGGTAAACTTAGGCCAGACTTGGTGAGTTCTCTCTAGGCCAGGCTCCCCATTCATCCTCTGCACCTGGTTGTGGTTTGAGCTCCTCTAATTACACACGCGGGAAACTTCAAAAGTGTCTTGAAGCACAGCATTTATACCCTCTAATCTCTTCCCATATGCAGATGCACAATGCTACATTTGCCTTACTCACAGCCACATTATGGGGTCAGCATCTTGCTCACCCCAATCAGGCACCTTCATTTAACAAGCTTGCAATTGTAGCCAGAGTATTTTACTCTCCAAATATGTGATTTTGCAGTTTTTCTAAGGAAACTCATCCCATTTCTCTTACTGTAGCCTTCAAGGACACTTAATTCTGCTGCATATCTTCAATCTCCCAACTTTATAACATTATCAGAGTTTTTAGTCTACTCTTTGTTCCAGAATTGCTTGTAAAAGCATTAAACAAGATTAGGACCAAGAATCACTCTCAAGAAACGTACCTAGTAGCTCCCTGCTATCTCATTTCCATCCACATCACTGTTCATCCTTAAGCAGCTCATCCAACAGACTGTCAATCTATTTTTTCTCATCTAGCTTTATCATTTTCCCAAATGGCACTGCATGGAATTCTGCATGGTCTGGATGAATCAAATCTACCACACTTATGTCATATAAAATACCCCAACCAGAAACAGGGGCAAGCCTCAAGATCCTTGTGGAATTCCATCAGCTTGGCAGAGGTGAGCAAAGAACACTCATATCTACAGAAATGAGCAGAATCCATTGCACCATCTCACTTTTGTTTCAAGTTTACATAAATAAACATAAAATTTCTGTAAATATTTCAGTAATACTAATAAATGTTGAATTTGTGAAGATCAAGACAGACTTTTAAAGCAGACAGGCAAGAACAACCCAAAAGGTGGTAGCTTCTACAGAGTCCTAGGAGGTCAGTGGGAACAGAGTGCAGGAGTGACTCTGCCAAGGAAAATCTGGGAATGCAGCAGAGGATGAAACACAATCAGTGCCTGAGGGAATGGGGCAGACCCACTGTGAGTGCAGAGCCAGGGCTGCAGCTCCAGTCCTGCCTCTTCAAAGTCAGGTAAGCTCAGAAAAGACTAAAAATCCTCACCAGGATATTTGACAGCAGCCCAAGGAGAACATCAGCTCCTCCTCCCTTTCAGGAGGCTGCTCAGACTGCTCTCTTCAGTGGGACACTGTGCACAGATGGTACCATCTGCAATTCCTCTCTCCTCCTTATCCATCTACTGCAGACTCACCAGCATCTGCTGGTATTCCTTCACTTTTCCTTTGTAATCCATTCATGGCTTTTATTTGGTTTCAAAGCCACAAAATCAGCTATCTTTGCTGAAATCAGACGTGCTTAACAGCAGTGGAATGTGTGCAAATACTCCTTTCCCAAGTGTTGCAGCCCCAGTGCAATGGAATCAGATGACAGTGCACACACAGGCTTCCCAACAGTTACATAAACTCAGCTGTTAAAATTACATGCCATTATATAACAGGTGAAAACACAGGCTCCAAACCTGACATCCCAGCAGGCAGCACATGCTGACAGGGCTTCAAATGCTGGTATTTAGCAAAAGCTGTGATATGGCATAAGAAGGCAGCGTTTGAGACTCCACCAGATTAAAGTGAGCTTTATTTTTCTAGCATTTTGTACGTTTTAAAATGAGCCGTCGTATTAGTGTGAAATAAAGTGGAGTTGCTGCCTCTTAGAGCAGAATATCTTCTCATATACCCACAGCAAAACAGCAGACACAGTTTCACAGGAGTGTAACAAAGGCATCTGGTTACTACAGAGCAAGAAGGAAGGGGATGTCCCAAATTCAGCTTCAGGCAATAATACTCTCTGAGACTAACAAATGCACAGGCACTGATTTTTTTGGAGACAAGGTGCAGCACCAATGCAGTGCTACCAGTGGCTCTGGTGAAGCCAGTCAGCAATTGTGAAGGGGACAGATAGCATATAGTAAACATAACCCTGTTAGCTGAAGTGTAAATAACACTTCAGACAGTAACACACAGTAACAGAAGTTAGTGTATTAACAGTATTTTAATAATTTCTCATCAACAGTATTTTCACTAGGTTTGGTGAAATTCAGGTCCTATTTATTCAAGTCCTATTTTTGTACCCTGTGCAAGACTTGAATTAAATGACTGAAAAGGTAACTGATTTAGAGGCAAAGAAACAAATTCTATTTATTTTTCACTTCACTAACTTCAAAATCAGTCTTTTGTTCTCAAGCAATATTACTCCAAAGCAAAGGTTAAACACATCTTCCCCACCTTCTGTGAATCTGAAAACAATTCTATTTTGCAAGTTAATGGCAGTCCCCTCTTTGATGCCCCCTATCCAAAGGATCTCATCTGCTGATCAAAACCAAAGGCACTGCCATCCTCAAGTCCAAAATTAGGTCCCATCCATGGTTTGAAGGAGCTTAACATATTACCTAAGGAACAATGAAAGTGTGCTACTTGCATTTTAAAATACAATATTAACGTATGGACTGGCAATTTAAGATTGTCATTTATTACAACTGTTAATATCAGCATGGAAATACTAGAACACACATGTAAGCTTGTGATTAAATATACTACATCCATTTTCCAAATGAACCAAGTCATTAATCACTACAAATAAGGTTATCAGCAGAGGGAAATTCTGAAAGCAATGGAAGCCAGAGCCAAGCACAGCTCAGGGTTAGCACAGCAGTCTCATAAGGAGACCCTTCAGCCCTGGGCTAGGCCCATGCTCTACCTGGTGTGCCACTGGGAAGGCTGAGGCTGGAAAAGCAAACTGCTGGCAGTAAAACAAGAGATGGCTCCTACAACACTTGCCTGCACTGGGTTTGCTCAGGGTGGAGCTAAGGGGCACCTGTAAACAGAACCTTAAGAAATCATCAACACTGAGATCAGGATAACATTTCAAAAAGCCTGCAAAGGAAGCAAGCTTTTAATTTTCAAAGTTCATCTGCAAGATGAAAAACATTCACATCTTTATAGCATGCAGACAATTTGTAGCTAGAAACCTAGTTAATTTTAATTATCATTTCATTGATTTCAATGCATTTGATATGCTTGCCTGCAGCTAGTATAGATGACAGACAGCTTTACTTGGGAATTGTCCCGACTTAAAAAAAATCTCCATTTCTCTCCAGAGAGCTTTTTAATTTACATTTTAGTCATTTCAGAGCTCACTGGGTATGTGCTGGCCCTCTCCTGAAGCAGAAGTGCTTTGCCTGCCCCACCTGGAGCTCCCACACTTCCCTGGTTACCTCCTCACTGTGACATTCCCCTGGGATGATCTGCAAAGGAGGCCCAATCCTGCAGCCCTTTGCACACTCAGTTTGACACCACTGAAATCCCAAAGACAACAGATCAATCAGTGTGCAAATATGGGCATGTAAAAGAAGACTTACAGGATCAGAGTTGTTTAATTTTACAGTGCCAAATGGTTTTGGGATCAATTTTTATTTTGTTGAAGCAAACTCTCTGCAAGGGTGAGGTGTTTAAATATTTTACATTTTATTAAGGAAAAAACTGAACACTTGATTTTTACATGTTGATTTTCTTCACATAAAAAGCAGTAGTTCCAGCTTCCCAAATTTTTTTATCCCAGGCTAAAAGAGGTTGGTAGGAGCAAACTATAACCTATTGATAATACTTCTTATCATGCCAATATTAATTTTTTTTAGGAAAAGCAAAGCAAATCTGCATGTTTAGAGAAATAATTTTCTTAACTCACTCATCCACTATGCCACAACTACATGTTTTGATAGAATTCTTTATTAAGAACATGGATCAGAGAAGTCACTGAGAGAATATATTGTCAGCAAGTGAATAATATACAGAAATTCTGCTTGTGAGACTACTCAGCTCTTCATGCTTTCAAAGTAAGCCATTCCTTTGCTTTTCCATTACCAAACTTAGGCAAATCAAGAGCTACTGACTCATTAGAGCAAATCATTAACTTTTCCTATGCAACAGCAAGGATTTAGTCATTTGACATTTTAACACCAAAGGATACTGTTCAAGGCACACAAAACAAGCATGGTTTGAAAGTAAATGTTTTCATTGTTGGTTAAATCAAAGGCAGTTTGGCATCAGCCAACACCAGTCTAAACCAGTGACTACAGTCCACCCAGTTTTATTCTTCCCTCAATGTGCTCATCCAAGCACTTGTTTGACCCTGTGGTGAGCTGGTTCAGGAAGTTAAGCTGGCAAAAATCTAACTGTACAAAAATAATCCCACAGGGAGGGCAGGGCTGCAGCAGGACTGGTTTGGATATGCTGGCTGAGGCTGTTAATGAACCACATCAATCATTTATGTATTTCCACCTTTTTCCTCTCCAGAACAAGATGTTAAGACCAAACCTATTACTGACTGACCAGGAGCAAGGGAAGTAAGGAGATAAGAGAATGGCTGCTTCTCCATGAAAACACAACCTCTTGGATTCACCAAAATTCTTACAGGCTGTAAGGTATTCCAAGAAATAATTGATTATAGAAAGTAATTTTCAATCACCAAAGAACTGCTTGAATGGCTTACCAGAAACGTTAATTGATGTTCCTGCATCAATAATTCCACTGTTGGGCCTTACACAGTATCTACGGGGTGCTGTGGTCTTAACTTTGAAGCACACATTTCTGTCCGTGGGGTTGCCAAGCTTCAGGTTTGTAGTGACCACATCTGTGAAAGGACCTGAGGAGGAGAGCAAAAGCAGCGTGAAATCACACAGAAAACACTTTTCAAGCAGAGGCTAAGCAGGCTCTAAATCTCTGTTCACAAATCTTATAAAGTAATTAGATGTTCAATTTCCATCTGCAGCATGTACAGATAATCGTGCACGCAAAGCTGAGGCTGCAGCCAGGCCCCAGCCCAAGAGCTCATCATTAACAGCAAAACAAAAGGGGAAAATCATTCTCACACTGTGCCAACACCACAACATGGCATTCAAGAGATGCCAAACTCCCTGCTGTGTCACAGTTGCTCCATTCTAGCCACTGAAAGCCAGGCTAGCAGAGACAGACACACACCCATGCTGAAGATGGTAAGCAGGGAGTACAGTAGTTGTTAACCAGGCAAGGAATGGGAACCAAGGACTACCACAGACCCATTGCACATGAAGATGGACCTCCACAGAACCAGGATTCCACCAGCTACTCAGGAATACCATACCAAAACCAGCAAGACAAGCATGCAGGGTACATCTCCTCTCACCTTTTTATTTATTTGTTTTATAAACTGTCTTGGCAACTAGAATTTATAAACCAGAAGAAATAAAGTAGCCTACTTCGCCCAAGACAGGAAATAACCATGTGGAAATGGGAAAATATTTGGACACTGAGAGCACTGGCAAAGATTTCTGTATTAGCAAAGCCAAAATCAAACCACTGTCCAGTTCTGCAAAACTAAGTGCAGGCAAATCCATTTCTCTCAGGCTCACTACCTAATTGAAACTCCCAAATCCCTCAGGCAGAAGAAAAGCTGATTTCCTACAAGACACTGATAAATCAGAGAGGTAACACACAACTGCAGTGCTTTACAGATGGTAAAGAAGTAAAATTAAAAGAAATACAACCACACTTTGATCAACTGTCTTCTCCATAGAAGTGATTAATTTGATGCCTGAATAAAATACCTTCATCTGTCCTAAGGAGTAAAAGCAAATTGGTCAAAAAAAGCATCAAACTTCTCCTTGCAGAAACGGCAGCCCTAAAATTGAAAAAGGGTGAATGATGATGATAATAAAAATACTGGCAGGCAGCATTCCACCACGCTCCTCTCGCAGCATGGATGCCTTGATGTAATTTAAGTTTGCTTCTTATTCTATGCAAATTTGTCTCCTAAGACAATATTTAATCCAGCTGTAACAGTACTACAGTCCTGCAACCTCTATCCTTGATCCAATTTGTTTAAAGTAATTAGAAGGGGAAAAGCCTCAAAACAATCACACACATCATAACCCCAACCAGACAAGGTAGCTCCATTTCTGTCTGCACCCTGAGCAAGCCAGCTCTGCAATGCAACATGGGAGCTAAAAAAAATTGAAATAAAATTTTCAGATCCCATGGCAAAGGTTTCAGTAGACCTGTGCCTGGTGAAACACTGAGATATGAAAGAGAATGAAACACAGCTGTGAAGTTTTCTCCGTGTTCTGCACGCAAGGAGACTTTAAGCTAATGGAAAATAACTGGTCAGAAGCAGCCACAAGTTGTTAAAGAAGTTAAACAAGCCAAACCATCAGAAAAATCTAGCAAACATTTAGGTAAGGACAGTAGTAGATCTTCAAAGCAGCCCTAACTGGGAGAAATCTAACATTTCAGAAGAAATTACAGGATGCCTATTGCAATAAGGATGTGTCTTTACTAAAAAATTACAGCTTGAGCTGCTCCAGCACAGAGGGAGGGTTGGCTGTACAAAGACCTTCATCTGCAGCTGCATCCTCAGTAGTGCTTTACTAGTCTGCATGCTGGGATAGATTTCATGGGGGAAACACCATATTTTTACTTGGCTGATCCATGAATGTGTGCAAGATTTGTGTGCCCCAGCACAGAGCTGCTGTTTGAAACAGTAATATGACAACAACTCTGTGTGGAAAATAATTTCCAAATGGAGTTACTTATTGCTAACATGGATCATATCAAAATATTTGGCAGCAAAACCTTTCAGCAGAAGGAACTCACTTCTTGTCTGCTTAGTGTTTCCTCTTCTGATCTGTCCACTAAGCCCTAAAGAGTTTCTTAGCTGCATTTCCCCCAGATTACAGCTTTTACAGCCACCACAACTATACTAGAAGGTTGACACTGGCTTCAAGCAAACCTGTGTGCAGGCACACTCCTTCTCATGGCACTGCTGCTCAAACTCTGCAGCAAAGCACAGCACAGCAGACAAATGCAGGATTAACGTGCCATCAAGGTGTCCTGAGGTGTGTAAAAAATAAACAGACCACAGGGTATTACTCAGGGGTAACTGGGACATGGCAGTGAAATATTATCACTTGGCTGGCCTGGCTTTTAAGAGCAAGGCCCATGGACTGCCAGCTTGGGCTGAAATGAAACCTTGGTCACCTGTGCTGGATTACTACAGCCAGGGTTACAGGCTTTTTGGGGAGGCTGGGGTATGTGAGAGAACTTATCTCAGGATAGACACAAGCTAATTCTGCACTGGAGACACCTTTGCTTTCCACCATCTGGATTTGAGCACTGCAGATAAAGCTGCTGTGGGTATTAACAGTCACACGAGATGCACATCAGCCCCAGAGCTTCATTTTCCAATTGGAAATTGTACCAAATACAGTAAAAGAAAACACTCTACACTTTTTTCTGGTAACTTTGTCCTCATTACAAGTGGATAGACTATTTACTGTTGTTTATGCAATGCCAGGACAATGCTTGTACTCTCAAGGTGGGCTGAGAGCACAGTTAAGCCAGACTGGTGGATGGTTCTTGGGTCAAAGCAACAAGTGAAGATTGACTCTTAAACCCCACAACCCTTATTTAATCACATTACTTGGTTTTGAATGTTTTTTCAATTGCTCATAATATTTCTAGATAAGTGGAATCCATACCAAAGCAGGGCGCTTTCCAAATGACAATTTGCTCTTTAAAATAATCCCAACTGTTTTTCTCACGTGTTTTTTAAAGAGCCTGAGAAAAATGCCACTGGTGTCATCCCAAGGACAAAGTTATGGGAAACAGGGATTGTACATGCATCATCTGACACAGGGCTGTCATGGGAGCAAGCTGTCTAAAAGGAAGAATGCAGTAAATTGAATTTGGTGCTGAAAGTCTGAAATACTCCACAAGGGCTTGGTGACTTTCTCCTGCCAAAATAAAGTCAATTCATGTTAACGCAATGTAGGCATCTAGTGATATACAAACTAGCACTGAACATCATAAAAATAGCAATGAATTAGCATATGAATAGCAATCAAGTACCAATGCTTACTGAAAGGAAAGGAAACATCACCTCCTATACTCACAAAACAACAAATAGTAAGAGGTATTCTGGTTTTTCACAGGACTACATTTCAGCAGGGTTATTTATGAACTGTGGCTTTTCACCCACACATCCAACCCTTCACATCTGAAGATCACAGTATTATCTCAGAATTTTCCACTTCCATTTTCCAGTCCATTTCCTATCCAAACACCAGTGCTGTATCAATCTTTCCTTAGAGAGTCATTCTGCAGTGTATGGCATTGTAATATCCCATACCATTTTAGTAATGATAAAGTCTTGGAATTAGGTCAAAAGAACATGATGTCAACTCTATTTAAATTTTAAATAACTCTCACTGCAATAGAAATTGCCCATAACTGTTTCAGCAAATCCAGGCTGTTAACTTTTTGATGAGCACAGTACTCACACTGTGAGTTCCTTGCCACTCCCTCCACAAAGAAGCCACGTTACACAGCCACATCATTTGTACTATATCTTAATACAACCATCCTCACCTTAACCAAAATTTCATGCTTTGGTATGGCAAATAATCAGTCCTCATGCTGTTTGGCACATGAAGGAATTTAGCAGAAGCACCAGCAGAGGGAAAGCTTTGATGGCACAGGCTTGGGCAGGAATGTTCAAACCCAGCAGGGACAGTCCTCTGCAGATCTGTACCTGCAATTATCACTACATCTTTATAATTAACCACACACATCAGGTGGGCCACAGGGTTGTTTAATTCCTGCATGAGTCCATCTCTCAGCTGGAAGGGGAGGTGGTCAGGCCTCTCATCTCCAGCAGCTGCCTGTGCAAATTGCACTGTGCTCCTCTGCATGGGCCAAGAGCAGAGCCAGGGAGCTGCTGGGGCTGGAAATTAATCCACTTACCAGGCAGGGAGAGAGGGAGGGGGCAGTGGGGAAGAGAAAAAGGAGAATCAGTTTTCAGCCAGAACGATCAGCACTCAGTCCTGGCATCAGGGAAACTGCACCTTCCTGCACAGCATTCTGCCAATTTAAGGTCTCACAGCTGCAGGTTAAAGCTTGCAAGCACATCTAGATGGGGCATACATGCTGCAGTCACACTGGTAGTGTTGGCAGAGCTTCTGAAAGTAATTAAGACACATGCATCATTTTTTCTGTACTTAAATTTAATGCAAATTCTTACCTGCTAGAAGCTAAGTATCCCTAAAAAATGTAGTGAACTTTTCAAAGAAAAGCACTACAGGAACACTTGATACAACTGGCAAGCATTGATCCACAACACCAAGAATAAATTCTTATCAAGTTGCCCAGGTTATCCCCAGAGCGTTTGAGATGCACTTTCAGCATCTTCCCCTAAACAACTTTTGCAACTCCAACTCACCACAGCCATGTATCCAACAGCAAGGTAATTGGAAACAGGCAGAGTTTCTCGTGAGATAACCTCTCCTGTACTTCCTCTGTGGAAAGCAGTGGAATGCAATAATAGGAAGGGAAGGATGTATTTCACCATGGTTTAATCCCACTGATGTGTCAGGAGAAAGTCATTAATCACCTGACACATTAATCAGCCATGGAAAGGTAACTGAAGAATCTTTAATAGGGGAGATGGTGGAAAGCAGTAGAGGGGCAAACCTAGATTGTTTTGTGACTGTTGTCAAGAGCCCAAATCCTACGTGTGACTAGTAATGTCCACATGGAGCAGTAATTAATGCAATGAAAGAGCCACCCTGACCCTGTGGGGGGAAAGGATGGGGGCTGAATGTGACACTCATCCCCTCCCCATCCCACACCCTACACTGGCCCCTCTCCCATGGCATTAAGTGCCTCCCCCCAGCTCTGCCAGCCCCTCAAACTCGGGATGGCCCTTGCTCTGCTCTGGAGAGGTGTCAGCACCATCCAACAGCCACCACACCCCTGTCCATCTGATCTCTTCAGTCTTTCTACCTGCAGCTTTTCTCATCTTCACATCCGAGTGGTTTCTCAGCTTCTTTACTGCCTCTGACAGCACCAAGCCATTTCATTTTATTTCCATGGGCTCTCCCATTTTATTTTTGTGGATGTCTATCAGCATTAGAGAGACAGGCAAAATAAAACCAGCAGTGATGTGCAAGAGGGTTGAATAACAGCAAAGAACTTGACTTACTGCACGCTTCTTTTAAAGTCATATATAAAGCTGATGACCTTTGAAGATAAACACTAAAATGAAAAGAGCTGAAATGTCAAGCAAGACATCTTGAGCTATCAGCCAGGTGCCTGAGAATCAAGAATACCCAAGATCCAATCAAACTCTCCCACCACCTTACTTGTCTTTAGACAAATCACTTAAGGGCTTGATCTTCTGCTATTAAGAGCCTTAAGAGTTGACAGCGACTCCAAAACAGAAGCAGGTTGGGACCCTTATAGTTTCCCTCTCTGTCAAGTAAGGAGAATACTTACCTAATTACACAGAATCTTGTGAAGATTAGTGTTTTAAAAAGTACCATGTGCCAAGGTTTAATCATCATCATCATCTGGCTCTGGAGACTTTCATAATTAAGTGAGCATCCACAATTTTTGAAATCAAAGAAGTGAAAAAAAATCAGAAACAAGAAGAGCCTGTGTTGCATAAATCTCTGATTTCACAAGTAACTCCCTGATAGAACCCAAAACCCCCAAATTTGGTATTTATTTTAAAGAAAAATCCTTGTGTAAACCACATGCCAACCTTTTGACCTCAGCTCAGACCCCCAGCCTCCTGGCATCAGTATCTTTACTCCCAGCACCCAACTCCTCACTGAAAAGAACCCTTGAAGCAAAGTGACAGGAGGGGACTGGTCCCTTCCACTTCTGCTCTATCAAACAGTGGATGCCTGGATGAAAAAATATTACAAAAATAGAAGAAAAATCCACATCACTCCCTATGCAATAGCTGATGCAGTGGAGTAATTTTTTTAAGAAGTATGCAATCAATAAAGTGACCTAAGAGAAAAGAAAAAAAAAAAAGGTGCAGAAACCCAGCAAAAGTACATGATCCAGGTGCCAAAGTTGGAGCAAGGTTGTTAGTACTTTATTCCATTTGGATGGATTAATCAGTGTCCTTCCCTGGCCTATTCTAGCATAAACTGTTTTTCTCAGAGCATGCCTCACGCTTAACTGGGAAAAAAAGCCCAAACCAAAAACAAATATGAGACTGAAGACTATTTTCAGGGTATCTGTTAGTATGTAATTTTTGTCACCTTTTATCCCTCAGAGGACCATTAAGAGTCTGACTTCCCAGCTGTAAGAACTGAGAGGCCACACATAAGCTTGCCAAGAGAAATAGTAGAATATGTCCTTCATATAATTTTGGTACCAGTGTCATTTGTTTTTTCCCCAATGGATCTCTTCAGAGTTGTTTTACACCCAAACATTACCTACAGCAAACTTCAGCAACAAAATCACACAACATGAAGTATTTTCTCTGCATCATAAAATTAAACCAGATTTCTGCACACACTTGCATCAACAAGAGACTGAGAGCAGCCTTGGTGAGCTCTCAGAGGTGTATCTCTGTTTCAGCTGTGCTTTCAGATCCTTTCAGCAGCGAGTGCCAAACAGATTGCATTACTCTGCTCACCCTGTACACAAATATCACATGAACCAACTCTGTCCAGGTATGAAAACAGCTCAGGAAGCAGTGGGACAGCACTGCAGCTCTCCCAAAAAGCATGATGGAGCCACATCCACTTAGAGTAAGACATCTCCTTTCTGTACACAGCCTGCAGCTCCACCCACGGGGTACGGAAAGGACATGAACAAAGCCCAGACTCCCAGGAGAAGTGGGCAAGCAGCAACAGAGCAATGAATCCTTGATGTGCAGACCTGAAGTCAATGTAAAATGCTTCCCTGGAAGAACCATCCTGATTTTAATCACCACTTCAAGCTACACCTTTTCTTCTAAAGTGATTTTTTCCCGGACTAATTTCATCACTAATCTCCATTTCAAATGCACATTCAAATGTTAGGGAAGGAACAACTTAACTACTCTAATTTTACGCTCACATATACTCCTCAAATAGAGAAATTTGATGTGCAACTTAAATAGCAAATGAGCAAATATTTTAAGTGCAAAACTATGCATAAGTCAAAAATACCAGAAGAAACAAACATAATTAGATATTCTGGGGATGCACAAAGAATAGCTGATTTTCTAATAAGTTTAAAAAAAAACCCAACCACACAAAATAGGCAGTGGTATACTATTTATAGCTGCAAATAAGGAAGGAATCCTGATTTTAGCAAGATATATTTCATAGGAGCCACTTGAAAACCAGCCTATTAACTGTACTTGTGTGACCAAAGGGAAAACAACCAAAACAAAATCAGAAATTTAGCCAGCAGCAGTGAGAAAACTTAATCAGAAGAAAAAATCAACCCTAGCAGTTTATATCTGTGGCATAGAAAAAGAAACAAATGTCAAGTTGTGTTCTTCAAGCCTAAACTTCTGTCTTTTTCAACCTAAACAATTCCATGATTCTGTGATCATCTGCATCACTGTATGACATTACAAAGCACAGCGTAAAACCAGCAATACAAAAATTAAGGGAAAAAAAATGTTACTACCCTCAGATCTTTGCTCCTAATTTGGTAAAAATATAGGAAGGCCAGAAGAAGAGAAATCACAATCCAGAGGAAATGCAAATGTTTTGAGAAAATACAAAATATACTGTTAGTTCACATATCACAACAAGCACTAATTGCAAATATAAACGGGCAACAAACACGAAACTGCACAAGGGCGAGGCTGAACTGCTGGGAGAAACATCAGAAGCACCAGCAAGGATGAAGTAACTGGTGTGATGAAAAAAGTAGCAGTCTTGGGAAAAACAAGTGCATTCTTTTTCTTAAAAGAATTACATAGTCATTTGACATGCCTTCTACAAGCACAACTAATTTGTCTTTAAAATTGCTTGCAAAAACATAAGATTTGGCTCCATAGTGATCCCCACACCTACATGATTTTATAATCTGCATCCTAAATAACTGGATCACCAGGCAAACCTCCCCCTTCTCTATTTTTCCACCCCTCGTGGAAACCAACCAAGAAAACAGGATTAAATTTAGAATGATAAAATCTTTAATCCATGCACCATGGTATGAGGGACCTCACTTACAGCTCAGAGAACCAGACACTAAAGCAGTTTAGTAAAGAGATTATTTTCATAAAGTATTTATAATAACGTGGGGTAAGTACAGCAGGCAGCAGCAGTACCCAATCTGTACAAATGTGTTGGAGGCCAGGAGAATTGCAGCTGAATTGAGCAATTTTCAGAAGAGCTCTACCAGAGAAAAGGCAGCTGGAGCCCTCAGCCTGGGCTGTGCTGCTGCTGGGGACACACACTCACCCCATGGGTCAGCACCTCTGCCCCGAACCAGGCAGGGCACTGCTGACTTGCTTTGCACACATTTCCAGTGACAGCTGCTCCACACCCACAGCACAAATCCCTCTTTACTAAAGGTTGCCTAGCAGGCCAAATTTTAAACTGAACAACATCCCAGACATCTCAGAAAATATCCTATAGGGCTCCACAGATAATCTTGGTCTACAAAGCACTGACAAGGTTAATATATTGAAGAAATACTGGGTCAAATGCCAGAGGAAGAGACTTAGCATGAATCTGACCCCTAGCTTGGACAAACTGGTAGTTAAATATTCATATACATATGTAAAATAAGCTCCCTTTTCGCCCCTGGGCATCACCCAGGAAAACAAAGGCCCTTCAGTGCTGGGGTAGGAACTGTCACACCAGCCCCTGATCCACAGGGGAGAGGGCTCTAACTGGAAACAGTTCCTGACCTAATCAGAGAGGATTTACTTGCAGGAGAAAACCCAATGAAACAACAATTGCAGCAGCGAGACGATAATGTTAGAGATCACGTTTCTTACAAATACAAAGATGAAATTTAAGTCTGAAACAACAGCTGTCACCACAAACAGAACTGTTGCAAACACCATCAATAAGGCTTTCAAAGCCAAGCAGCCACACTGACAGGGAAAGTAAAGAGGCTGTTATTGTACCAACTATGAAATGCATTCAGTAGTTATTAGCTGTTCCCAGCAGGCAGCAAACATAAGACCAATATGGTAACAAGATAGTAGAAAATGAGTGTGACTGCAAGATGTGGGCAGAATTAGCAAGGGTCATTTGATTCCTGCACCGCCTCAGCTGGGCACAAAGCTGTGCTCAGAGGCACTCAGAAACCAGACAAACCCTCCCTCGCCCAGTTTCCTACAAAAATTGCATTATAATATATGTAGAAGTTGCTCATTTGATCCAAAACTCATTTGATGCAATCAATACCTTCCAGAGCTGGCTGCATAGAACAAATTAAGCTGCTTTTAAAATTGGGTATTTGTTCATAGATGTAAGCTGACCTGAGCTCATGAAGTTGGATCATTTGCTATGGTGATGATGCCTTTTTTCCAGCTGAGTTTCAAAACAGATCTGACAATCTATTTAAAGGTCTGTACTTGAATTTTTACAATTCTAATTCTGAATTAGAGAGCAATTAAACAGCATTCACTCTTGTATTTAACAAGAGGTGACCTACTTTAAAAGAAATAAAGCATTACATGGTTACTGGTAAGTTTTTAATTTATTAAACTTGTGCAGTGAGGAAAAATAGGAAATAATTTTTCAATGAGAAGGCACTATGAGGAACTGCTGCATACATTTCTACTCCATATTCCTTTCATGGGTGACAGGACACTGCACATGGCATGCAGGGAAGCAGCTGGTAAATACAATTTACTGCTAAGCACCAGTGTGAACCTGCATCCACTCTGACACATTAGCTGTGTCTTCACTTTGCCATGATAGCCATGCTCCCAGGACTTGAGAGAGCCACTCCTTCCATCTGTATTTTCAATATCTTCTGTTATCAGATATATCTTCTGAAGTAATGAATAGAGGTCACATCGCAGCAACCAAATCAGACTGGCAGGCTGCCATCCTGATGAGCTTTAAATAACAAACTTGAAAAACTTTTTCACATATCATTACAATAGCTCCATAGCTCAAAGTGAGCTGAAAATCCATGGACAAACACGGGATTCCCAAGGAACAGGAAGTTGTGAATGTATGTGGCCTGTTCTGTACAGTAAAGGCAAGGAGTTAAAACATTTAAAACACAAAACCTCACAAAACTAAGAGAAGCAGTGGCCAAGTAACAAATTTTATCACTACATTTGGTCTTTCCCTGAAATAGTAATACTTTGATCCTATTAATGCTCATAACTTCAACTGGAATGCTTAAAGTCTGTGAAATTATTCAAAAGTCCTTAACCCATAAATCACATTGACCAAAGCCTCCAAGAAGATTGCAATATTTTTGGAAATATTCTTGGGAGACCTAAATACATGAATTAAATGTAACAGAAGATGCAGTTAAACCTCCTTGACTGCTTCACACATCTCAATTGTTCTTTGGTGCTCCAACCATCCTATTTAGAGTTTCAAATTTCTGTTAGTCCCACAAGTACAATTCCTCTCCTTTCCCAGTGGAACTGTGAGTGCTGTGTCTCTAGTGTGCAACACATCATCAGACTAAGGAAGCTCAGGAGAAGCACAATCTCCAACTAATGCCACCTTTCAAAAACCATGTGTTGTATGAAATTCACAATGCATCACCACCCTCTCCTACCTCCAGTTTTTTCTCTCCTAACAACCCTCTTTTAAAGTAAAGAGACTTTGCAAAGTGAGGAATTAATTACAGAACCAATGAAGCATGTGAAATCAGAATAATTCAGTGAGATAGAGCAGGTCTGTACAACTAAACAAACTTTTAATAGAATAAGTTATTGATTTTAGCTAAGATGCAAGAAAAGTGAGTGTAACATGAACTGCACCAGAAAAAGACTGATTTTGTTTGATAACTGGGATATGTTTCAGGATAAATATGTGTAGATTTAGGAAGCCTATCTGTTATTTAAACACTATGTTCTCTTTTTAAACCTATAATTTGATAATTAAATTCAAGTATGTAGAGAGATGCAAAGGTTTACTCGCATTTAATGCAGTAACAATGACTTGACTTGGAATCAGGCCAGACAAAGGGAAGCAAGGGCTGATACACTTTTCAGCAGGAAAGCAGCCACTGGCACAGCAGCCTTCAAAGAGTAAAGAAATCCTAGTACTGGCTGCCACTCTGCTGTGAATACCAGGAGGGCTCTAAGAGTTTAAAGAAAAGAGCATATAATCATTCAGCTTAAAAGATGCATATTAATTATCCTAAACAGGCAACTCCTTATAATACTGTCACTATTTTACATTCTTAAAAATGGCCCATGACTAGAAATTCCTATTTACCCAATACAGAAGAGAATGAGCACAAAGTCAAGTTCTTCCCAATACCTTCAGAGCAGGAGTGATTCAACCATTCCTGATGGATCGGGGCAGGGACAGTGACACAGGTGAACAGTCCACATGCCCTCAGCCTCTTCTGAGACTTGGCAAGGGCAGCTTCAGCAAACACTCATCCCACATCCCAAATGTTACTGGCCTGTTGGACTGGAGAGCCTTAGCCTGGCACCTGGTAGGAATGGGATATTCCTGGCAGACACAGCAGGCTCTGCACACCCCCAGTGCAATGAACACACCTGCAGGGAGTTTGCTCAGGCTGTCTTGGAGGAGCTCAAAGTGTCTCACTAAGGAGCAGCAGCTGCTCAACCATGGGAACTGCACAGGACTGGGGCTAAACATTAAATGCTGAACATTTCAATGCTGCAGATGCACTGCTGGACTTAGGACATCAACAGGGGCCGAGGCCACACCTTTGGGCTGCAGCTCTGAGGTAGCCAGGGCTTGCACCCGAGCTGGTGACAGGTGACAGTCCCAGGTCAGGGATGAATCTGCTCTGTTAGCACCAGAGAGCATCGGCTGTCCTGCTTCATTGCTGTGCCCCGAGCAGAAAGCAGAGCTACACAGTGACATATTGCACAGCTACAGAACCACATACTGGGGACAGGAACCTGCATTTCCAACTGGCACCACTTACAGAGTTTAGCAAGGCACTAATCCCTGCTTGGCAGTACTGCCGGGAGCCACTTGGGGAGCACGGACGGAGTGCTGAGTCATAAGTCCAGCCTAACCTGGAGCAAACCTCCAGAAACGCGACCAAAATGTCCCTCAGCCTCCACCACCTGCCATCTGTGCCACCCCTCCTGCGCAACACTGCCCCAGCACCACATGTCTGCAAACATGCAGCAGCATCTCCAGCACTACAAACCCAGGGCAGCTCTAAAACATGCTATATTTTAACAAAATTTTACTTGCTGACAATAAACAGACAATCTCTACTCCTGGTGGGCACATATGGTGAAAAGACAGATCAGACTCGGTGGGCAGTGATCCTGGGAGGTGCAGGAGGCATCCTGCAACACAATTCCACAGTCTTGTTCAGGTTTAAATCTAGCAATTCTTAAAGTCAGAACCTTGAATGTTGTAATAAATTCTCAGCAGACTGATGTCATCTCTTAGATTGAAAAAAAGAAGAAAGAAAGGGAAACAAATGTAAATGTCACGTATACCAATAACGTTCTTCTTCACCATTTGTTACCAGTAAACACTGAGCTGTAAACCTTTAGGTGGATAATTTTTTTGCAAGCATACAACGACCAAGAAGTGGAGGAAGTCACTGGCAAGACAGTGAAGCTCCTATTTCACATGGCATCAAAGACCCAGGCAAGGAAATGGGCACCTTCAGCCACCTAATGGTGTCCAGCCTCCCACGACTCACAGCTGCATTTCAGCACAGCACACGCTGATGCTATTTTGGAGCCTGTGTGCTCTGCTGTAGGAGATGCGAGGCGGGAGGAAAGACAACCCCTGCTCATGTTCACATGCTGTGAAAAAAAATTCCAGCATGAAAAACTCCTTTGATATTTTTTTCAAATGAGACACAAGCACAGTATTTTGAAACAGAGCACCAAATGAATTTATGAGATTCACTGCAAAACCAAGGAGCTACAAAAGCTTCTTTAAAATGGTCTTTAACCCTTAAGAAGCAAAAGTGCAGGCCATGGCTGCAACCCCAAAGTGACTGGGACACATTACAGAAGACATCCTCTTCCACTGAATTATTCCCAACATCCTACCTGCCTCTAAATTTTATACTGGAGCTACACAGAGCCTTTCAACAGCAACAGAGCAAACAATTTTCTGCTTTTTCTACCTGTCTGCATTTGGATGAAGACCTTCACCATTTCCACTGTTTGGTTTACAGTCCAATCTCAGTTTCCCACATTGAGCACCATGTCTTTCAGCACACACCATGAGGACGCCTGTACCAGTCAGCAGTTCCATGACCTCTGTCAGCCTGGATCTACATGTACAGGGCTAAGGAATGCTCTGGAAATAAATGTAACTATTTACAAAGGTGACAATATCATTTCAGCCCTACCACCAGGCAGTATACCATCACAAGATCAGTAGGGAAAGAAATGCTTAGAGCAGAATTTACTTCATGAATACCTCAGCCTGGTGTTTCCTGAATGAAGGACATTGGTCAGCACTGCTTGCTAGAAAGGACTGTAAGACAGAGCTATTACCAAAACACATGAATGCTGCCTGCAGCATTAAGACTGTTTGAACATTAATATTTAAGTGTACTTTGAAACTAAGCCATTTAATAGCTGCAGTTAGTCAAGTAGCATTTTATGTTATAAGGAATATGCATTGCAGGCTAAAGATCTGGCATCCAAAAGTGCTACGGTTAGTTGGTTTAACTTCAATGGCTATTGGCTATTTAGCCCAGAACCTCATCTGAAAGAAACACAGTCTGACAAATTATCATTACTTCGAAAAAAAGGGAGTCTGGCAAGGTTTACATCTACCTGTGATGAAGAAAAGAAAGAAAAACAAAACCTGAACCACAATTACATCTCATTAGCAAGTCAGCGCCAATTAAGGCCCTACTTTTTGCCCACCCAAGCTTGGATTTGCTTGTTTGCTGAAAGCAATTTTATCCAGAACAAGGGGTGATTTTCATCTAATCATACTTAACACAAAGAAACCTGACAACAACAATAGTTTCCTTCTTAAGCATGTTTGATACTGCTGCCATAACAACTTCAGCTTACAACGAAGATTTTGCATTCCTCCCCGTGTTTATTAACAGGCTGCTTGATAAAACCCACTTCACATTATTAGTTCAAATATATTTACTAATAAAAACTGGTAAAGACCTCCTCCATATTTAAAAATGTACATGAAAGCCTTTTTTGAAGGAGCATCATTTTTGCCAGAGGACAATAAATGAATCCCAATTTTTTTTAAAAAAAGCTTATTTGCCAGATAATCAAGCGAAGCTCTAAAACACCTCTGACACTGGTCGCTTAAATAAACTTGCTGACTGCTTATTTGTAATCCCAGAATATTGTATTACAGCTGTGCTGCCAGGCTACAAGACAGGAATTTCAGCTCTAGTGGAAGCCCAAACCCATTCAAGACTTTTATTTAAAGAATGGATTTTTGCACAGGGAGACTATTCTTGACTTATTTTGCCAAACTGCTTACTAAATAATAAATAATAATAATAATAGTAATAATCTGGAAAAGCCAGAAGTGCTGCCCGGAGGCCTCGTGTCTTTGGCCAGAGACACGATTACAACCCCACAGTGCCTGGGACACATTACAGAAGAAACCCTTATTCGCTTATTTCCAACATCCTTCCTCCGTCTAGATGTTCTTCCGAAGAGCCACGCAGAGCGCTTCAACAGCTCCACAGCCAGCAATTTCCTGATTTTGTCTTTCGATTAAGCCCTTTACCCGTTCCTAGGGTTTGTGACACCTGGGTTCCCAGTCCCACCTCACGGACATCGCTGTCCTACATTACAGCACCAGACCCGCCGGCCGGGGCCGCGCACAGCCCCGGCGGGCCCCGGGGAGCGCAGCCCCGCTGCCGGCGCTG
>VWYI01019880.1:140184-198867 GCA_013399455.1 Anthoscopus minutus | reverse complement strand
GAGGCCTCGCGCCGCCGCTCCTCGGCCGCTCCTGGGGCCGGAGGTGCTTACTCGCAGCATGTACGGCAAGAAAGAGGGCATATAAATAATGTTTAATCGGTACCGGAGAGCGTGATTTGTGATAAACGCCTTGTTACCCAGAAGCAGCGTGTTATTTTAGGCCTCAACTCCGTGTGGCCTCAGGGCTGCGGGGAAGCCCTCGGGCCCGGCTTCCAGCGCCGCCGGGATCCCCGGCCGGGCTCGGGGAAGGCCGGGAAGCGCTGCCGGGAAGGAGGAGCTCCCGGGGCCGCAGGGCGCGGCGTTCCAGCGCCAGGGCGACCCTGGGAACCGGCATCGAGCTGCGGGAAATATTCGCTTTTTAATCATAAAACCGGATCTTTAGGGCATCTCGGGTTTTAAGGCACCCCCACCCCCCCTTTCTGAACAGTAACCAAAGTTTTGGTTTGCTTGTTGGTGTTTTTGTGTTTGTTTTGGGGTGCTTCGTGGTGGTTGTGTTTTGGGGATTTTTTTTTGTTTGTGTTTGGTTGGTTGGTTTTTACTCCAATGGTTTAAAACGGTTTTTAAATTTACAGCGTGGTTTAATGTAAAGTGCTACTTTACTGATAGCCCTAGGCCAGTGTGATTACAGCAACACTACACTTTTTGCTCCCCTCTCTCCTCAGGTTATTTTAAACACTTGAGAAGCTCCTAAGAATTTATAAAGCATTGCTGTAACCTATGCTGATCTTAAAACCTGGTAATTTATGTACACAAAAAAAGTATTAATTGGACTTTATACACACATGACTTAAGGAGGAGATGCCATTTGCAGAAATAAAAAGCTTCCAAGGAACAGCAACTCAAAGTGCATGGTTATGCTTAGTCCTAGTCAGGGTTGATGAGCAAAGAGGTGGGAGGTGAATAAAAAGGTTAAAATGTGAAAATTCAATTTCTCTCATGTAGTATCTACGTGATGCAGTGCACCTTCCCCTCACAGAAATTCTTCATATTTTTTTATTTGACTTAATAACTGTCAAAATGCATAAGGAAGCTAAAAAGATCTAGAATGACAAGAGTGTTTTTCTCCTTTCTGGCACTAAGAGCAATGTCAAAGGAGTGATCTATGTTAAAATTAACACCCCTAAGCAGGACAGTGGCAGTCACTGCTCTGAGCACATCTGCAATATTTATACATTCATCTGCTCCTGTTCACCATAATCCCTGTTTTTCTGCTCCTGTGCTTTACCACCTCCCATGCTATTTCTTCCTTTTTGTTTTCAGTAGTCTTTCATTCCCTGCCAAAACAAACCAAACCTATACCTGTATATAGTACAAAACTCTTAGTTTGGCATGGTACAAGTGAAACCTGCCAACTCCTTCCAGCCAGGACAGCTGGACTGTTCTACTTTTCCTGAAAGAAGTACAAAGAACCCCCTGAAGCATTTGATGATCCACCTTTTAAAGGATTTTCCAAGATGTATCACCTTGCCCTAATTGGCAGCTCTGAACTTACCTGTTTGTATTTTAAGGACTCGCCCACGTTTTCATCCAGGCTGAAGGTTTTAAAAAGCATAGCATGGTTTAAGTTGAAAATTTATGAAGGCTAATGAATGTAGGTTGTCAAGTTTTTGTTGCATGTAAATAATGTGTGTACATTTAATGTTGTGCAGGTCAGATTCACTGATGGGTGTGGTGCATGGAGGCTGCCTGCAATACCCCATCCCTGCTCCACAGACAGCCCTCACTGGGAACAATTCAGCCACAAGGCAGCTTCTTTCCCACTTGGGTTTTTGATTAACAGGACAAAACTGGGATGAACACTACAGGGAGATGCTGGACAGCACCTGAAAGCTTTGTATTGAAACAACTTTAAAGAACAAGTTCATCGGCTGCAAAACTTCTGCCTTAGAAGCTGTGAAAGACTTGATCCAAGTGAAACATTCTCATTGTGTGTGTGCAAAGCAGGTGGTTTGCATTTAGTTCCCAGATTCCTATATGTATGTATGTAACATAGGTATGTAAATGCCTTTTCCTCTCTATTCCAGCACATTCCTTGTGTCTGCCCTTCTTATGCTCTCCCTGATGCACATTGATACCATCTTAGACAAACCCATCTGACACTATTCAAAAGCAGTTTGCTCACATCTAAGAGCATAACTTCAAAATTGCAGGCAACAAGAAATTTAAATTATTTCAGGTCTCTGTTAAACAAAAGATGACATGGTATAGGTTTCCTGCACAGGAACTGCAGCCACTTGCTTAGTAAAATCTTGTATCCAACCTTTGCATATGAAGCAGCTGTTCAGAAGCAGGACTTTTTTATTTATTTAGCTTTTGAATGCTGCTATTAACGTGTTAGATGTGCATCCCAGATTGAAGCGACCAAACCACGTCTTTTAAGCATCATGTAAGACAAGTGAGTTAACAACAGCCAAATCCATATTTTTGGGGACTACATAAGCAACAGAGCAGTGGTTTAAAAAAAGCAAGCTATCAACCAGCTGGCTGTATTAACAAGCAAGAGAAGATCCCAGCACAACAGGCCCCACGACACTATGCAGATATTAAAAGCACTTTACAGTTTTGATTGACAGAAACCTGGCCTAAGCAGTTGAGAACTGTGCATTTCATGCAGCCTAAGGTAAAAGCAATGTATGAAATAGAATTTGTCAGGCCTTGCCCTGCTTGACTAGACTGTGTGTGGCCTGCAGTTTCTCAGACATGGTGCTGCAAAGAAAGGAAGTGCTGCATTCTCACACAAAAGCTGCCTTCTCTCTTCTGTTTCCCCACATCTCTTCTTTGCACAAGTCCTTCTGCCTTTGTGTGTGTGTACATAAACCAGGGAAAAGCTCCAGTTTATGAACACCAGTAGTCAGGACTTCTGGAAAACAGCTATTCTAGTCATTGGTACATGTAATCTATTGCTTACATTCCTCTTCTGTAATTATATTGCTATAGAGACTGTTTTTTGAGATGTGGAGAATTTTGGAAGCATTTATAAACAAGCCAGCATATTTATAAACAAAGCTTTTTATTAATAAAATGTTTACACCTTTTTTGTTGTTTTTTTTGCACAATACATCAGACTGGTAGTGATTTAGCATGTTATTACACTATAAAAGTTTATCATGAATGCTTAGGCTGAAAAGGCTGTTTACATTATGTCAAATCAACATTTCTTTATTTGCATTCTATGTACTATATGGGAGTGTAACAGTTCAAAAAAGGAGAGAACAAAAGCCTGGTTTTCCTCATTAGCATCTACAAACCAACAATACAGACAAACCTGTACACGCTCTCAGGACCAGCCCAAGAGAAGACTAAAAAAAAAGTCTCAAAACATTCATAAGCTTGGGAATTCATCACTACAATATTTCATCACTAGTAATCTGACTACACTTCATGCAGTGAAGCAATGGTTGGAAATTTGTGCAGTTTACAGTGCTGCAAATGCTCTGTAACTTTGAGCGGCTTCAGTTTGTTTTATTAAGAGATAATATGGTAAGAAGGCACAGACCTTTCAACCCTTGTAACAGGTTAACCCCATCCTAGAATGAAAAGGCAGAATGTTGTTATGAGTGACAAGAATTGCTGATACAAAGGTTAACCTTCACATATTTTACAGGCAAACATTTACTACACTGCAAGAGCTCTATGCATATCAGGTTATTTTTGGGTCCTGAACACAATGCAGTTTCTCATTCAGAAAAAAACCCTTTTTTCCCTCCATTGTCCTCAGTGTGGGGGGTACAAGTGGGAAGATTGCCAGGAAGTCTTAAGCATCTTGGCTACAGAAATACAATCCATTTCTGTGCCTTAAATCAATTAATTCACCATCACAGTGTCAGTGTTGGATACAGAATCTCAGAGAGAGGAAGTACTAGAAAGAAAGTTAAAATACAGAAGTGGACTAGAGGCTTACAATAGCTTGCTCCTCCAGATGAATGTACTTTTAGCCTTCATTATGTGACTAAAATACAGTCATGGCACAAGTCTCAGCTGCTGGAACAGTTTCATAATGTGCTAATGAATTACCATTTTGCTTACAAATATTTGCTGCTTTGACTGATACTTCTAGAACTCTCTGGCAAAAGAGACACTCACCACCTATCTGTCTAAATCCCATAAGGAAACAAAGAACAAATTGCCAAGGAAAGATAATGGATTTAATAAGAAATACATACTGTAACATGAGTAAAAGTGAGGCAAGACAGTAGCAGTGAATCTTTCAAGGTGTCAGAGTTACAGAATATTCAAGTGCAACAACTGGATGGAGTATCACACCCACAGTGATGAAGGGCATGACAGAAGAGTGCTCTGTGTCCTTCAACATTTGGTTTGTTCAATAACACGTATGTGAAAACATCAACAGAAACCAAGCAAAGCAAACCCCAACCTTCTTAAAAGGAAATCTTTATAAAGGTGATTAGCTCCTTAAATCAAATTTATAGTTAGTGTTTAAGCAAAAATTTAGGACCATCAGTTTGTAGGTTGATGTACAGGAACAGCAAAATTATTTCTTCTAAGAAATCTTTATTCTAGACTGAGAAAAGTCATCCTACTGCCCAATTCTTCATGTAAATTAGAGAGCACCAAGTAACACTTAGCCATTAGAACTTTTTAAAGTATTTCTGAATAGCTCTTTATAGCATGTACACTCTGGCACCACTATGTTAAAAATTCAGGGTTGGGTGGGGTGGGAGGAAATGGAGGGGGGAAGAAGGAAGAAGCTGACCCTAGGAACATTGTGACATGTCAGAGGCTAAGCTCATCAGTGTTCTTGGATTTCAGGATAGTCTTTTATCCCTTGAAAGAGTTGTTATCTGTGACACTTCAGGGATAAAGTCTGGTAATGCTTCCTCAATTTTTTCCAAGTTGTGCATGCATTCAGACTTTTGAGACCTCCAGAATGTCAGAAAGGATTTTTCAGAAACAAACATTGGTGTCAGAAGACCTAAATAATTTTAGGGAATTACATTATGACACCCAAATTCTTGTATGATATACAAATATGTATTTTCAAGCATATTCCTTGTGACAAGCTGGAGCCATACGACTCAAAGGAAATCTCACATGATTCCTTTAATACTAGAACCTGTATTTCCATCTTACACTGGTAATTCACACTGTCATCATGTTTCTGTAAATCTTCTGTCACCTACCATCACTAGTCTGTGATCTACTACCAGAGATGGGATCTGAACATAAAACATCAACAGTTTTCTATAGGGAATTTTTTGCAGATTTTCAGAGACTTAATTCCAAGTACATAATTCTCCTGCTTTGACTAACTGACTTGTGAGGTACAAACATCTCAGGTGTCTGTACAATGACTTCCTGCTAGAAAAGTTAAGAAAGTTTGTCCTTTTCTCTCAACTATGAGCCAAAAAGCCATTTTTAGAGGCTGCAAGTATTTAGGAGAGATAAGTGAAGCCTTTGTACAAAATGAGCAGGCTGTGTAGAACTTGAAGCCAGTGAATGATGCAGGTTCTCCTCATGTTGGAGATGATTTTGCCCTGCTTCTCTGTAGCTATTGCTGCTGAGTGAGGTTCACTCCAGGGTGAGCAGCTCCATGTTCTGACAGTTTCTGTCCTGTAAATCATCCATTCCTGTGCAGATTGCTGACACAGCACACCACAAATAGCTACACCATCCTTAACACACACTAAAGACTGTTCCACAAGCAAGTAATTCAAACATCACTGCTAAAGCTTCTATTTCCTAAGGAGGAATAATGTGTTATAACATTATTATAAATAATAATGTGTTATACTGGAACTAAACACTAATGTGAAGGAATAATTTAAGCTTAACAGTGTAACAAAAAAAATCTTGCTGAGGCAAACTTTTAAATCATTCAAGATTTTTCCCCATGAATTACTTTTTGATAATTAAAATGAAGCTTTAACCAAGAATGTAGCTCTCCCTCAACCAGGTTAAAGGATTATACTTCCAAATCAATAAGCAGGTCCTGTCTCCTCTCCTCTTACTCTCTTCCCAAGCAAGTAAATAATCCTTCCTGAGCAGGCTGGTAGCATTAAATGTAAAGCAACACATCAAAGACTCCAGCCTGCATAAAACATCCCTCCAAACCATTAACTGTCCGATCCTGCAGCACTTAAAGGAAGGGTCTCACTGATGGCAGCAGGGATCTGGAGTGCAGGGAATTGTTGGATCTAAAACAAAGTTTTTACCTTCATGGCAACAGCAGAAGTTGTTAGAATTGTCTTAGAACTTTTCAAAGCACCTCTAACAATTTTCAGTAGTATGATTACTAGATGCTACTAAATGTCAGCTTCCAAATATCACCTACGTGGGTATTTGATATGCCAGTTTTCAGCATGTAAATAAAATATCCTACAACACTACCAACAGCACAGATTGAGAGCCTGGCAAGTCAGCTAAGTGACTCTTTTAATAGAGGGTCAGATGAAGACACCTTCCAAAACCTGGAGCAATAATTCAAGTTGTTCCAAAGCTTAAGAATGAAATGCTTATCAAATTGTATTTTTGTGCAATTCTATAACTTTCATGAGAAAGAACTGGTGGGGTTTGGAAGTTGCAATAGTCATATTTTTCAGCCAAAAATGCTCTGGATCAATGATATAACATACACCTTGTTACATTTTTACATACATGACACTTTGCCCTTTCAAACTTGTTCTGCAGGAATTAATCTGTGCAATGTGCTCTGGGATGACCCTGCTTGAGCAGGGAGGCTGAACCAGATGTCCCACTATGGCCCCTTTCAACCCAAACCATTCTGAGATTGTGTCATTGCCTTTGATGGTGTCTGAAAGTTGAGTCTCTCTGATGAGCTCCACTCCTCAGAAGGACATGGTGGAATGAAACTTTAGTCCTGAGCTTTTTTAGCAACTTCTTACCAAGAAAAAATCTATAAAAAATTTAGCTGGAATGGTTGATAATCAGCACTCCAAACACTCCAATACCAATATATCTCCAAATAGAGAAGCTACGTTAGGACAAAATATTATCAATTCCAGCAAGCCTAGTGCAAGATCAAAGCAGCTATCCTAACAAATTATTAATACAAAAGAAACCATTTTTCTCCAACAAAAATGAAACAATGAGCATCTCATGCAGGGAAGATTGCATTCCAGCTTTCAGCAGGTCCAGTGATCAATAAACACTTATCTGGACTCAGAAGAACTTACATCAACTGTCTTTTTAAATAGGCAAGTGTTAAAAAGCAGCCTCACTCCAGGGCTGGCAGTGTGGACAATCTGGAACACTGGCTGTTTCCATGTGTTCATTACCTGCAGCAATTCCAGATCAGAACTGCAGAAAGAGTAGGGTGTATACCCATGGAGTTGGATTTCTTGGGCTCTCTAGAAGCATGGAGCCTGTAGGACTGTGGCAAAGAAGGCAGAATTGGCAATGTAGGCAGGGTAAGGAAAAGGCATGACAAAAATGTAGTCACCAAATATCATTAAACTCACTGACCCATCCAAAAACCTCACTATACCAGTTTGCCTGTTTTGCTCCAGCTCTCCAAGAATTTTCAGTAACACAAATGAATCTGAAGTCTTCATTTCATACAAATTTTCCTACATTTCCTTCAGAGAAAATACTTGAGATGATAGAAAACCAGATTAGAAAAAAGAATAAACATCATCATGACCTCAATTTGATACTAAAGCTAACCAGCATATTTTAGTATATACTCAAGCCTATTAAGCTCTTTTTCTTCAAAAGTATAAAAGTTTCTCACTAGTGCTGGTAAGAAACAAAAAGTAAAATAAATAAAGTAGCACAAACAGGTATGGTCAACCTATAGTTTAATTGAAAGCCTACTAAAACCCATACAGAATAAGCTAAACACTGATTTGCTAAAAACCCTCACAATGAAAAACCCAAGGAACCAAGAGGTAACGATCTACATTACCACATGTCTTAAGATTACTTCCTATGTGTATTTTTGTGCCCAAAACAGGAAAGACTGGGTGCACCCCAGATGAAAGCTTGTTCAACAGACAGGCCTCATGCTGCCCCAACAAGATTTCTATTGGCCCTTTCAAACGTCAGTGAAAGAAAGAATTTCATCTGCCTCTGGTTGAACTCACAGTGACAATACCTAAAATGCAGGAAAAATCTCCTGAGGGAGATTCCCCAAGAGTTTATCCCTAGGTGTGGAATGGAAGGAGTGTAGCAGATTGTATTATTTTTTACTGTTTTTACATAATTTATAACACTTTAAACACTGGTCTCATAAATATAATATGAACACTTTACACATGCCAAGCAATTAAAAGCTTTCCCCAAAATCTTGTCTTATCAGAACCACTGGCAGCATCTGTTTACAGCATCTCTTTTTAGCCAGTAACCACTTAACTTAGTCAGATCTACAAGTAATTTTCTTCAACCAACATCTTAATATTAAAATAACTTGTAACAACAAAGAGATGCCTATAAGCACACCAGTTTGCCTTAAAGTGATTACAGTCAGCATGAAAAAGAAGATTGTCTGTGGGTTAAGATCTACTGCTTGTGTCCCCACCCCCAGTGCAGATCATCCTTAAATAAAAAGTGCAAATGGGATTTGGGGACTGGATGGACTGATTTGCCTACTATTTGTCTTCAGCTGCTTATTCTGTAGCCATCTCACATCAACTGTCCCATCATACTTTGGATTAGCTAGAGCAAAATTTAAAATAAGGCTCACTGAAGAAAAGGAAGAAATGACATCTAACTTCCAGACTCCTCTTAACCCAATCTCCCATCAAAGTGCTCATTTCCCTTTTTACAAAAAACCCTCCCAAAACCTTGATTACAAAACTCTGAAAACATTTCAATTCTACCATCCACGTAGTCACCTTCCAATCGAGCAAGGCCAAAAAAGTGATGATGGATTCCCTTTGAATGCAAGAGACACTGCACGCTGTGGAAGCCAGCAGGCTGCCCTGACAACTGCAGTCCTTTCTGCGTGCGTACGGGTGCCAGAAGAGCCGGTCCCTTTTTGGGGGACCTCGGGTGTATGAACACCCAGCAGATAAAGATCTAAGACTGAGAATATAAACCCAACATGAACTATTAACTTCCAAGACCACCTACTGTATAAACAAGTTTGATTTTCTAAGGGGTCAGTCAACAGCAGCTGCGCTTTGTCACCGATGGCTGTCGTCGGAGTTTGAAGCCCTTCCCACTGGACGCGGGGTTGGTGTCAGTGGATGGAATTCTGCGACCTACAAGGAGGCAGGAAAGAGAAATTTATAGGAAATGTTATACTTGGAACTAATTCTGAGCATCCGGTGTGTGCTTTGTATACAAAAATGTGCCCTCAATTAGCTGTAGGTCACTAGGGATGACATTCCTGCCTAGCAGGATGGCAGCAGCAGTCTGTGTTATGTCTGTGAGGGACGGCTGCACAAAAGGACAGCAGAGGCAGTTTGGAGTCAATTTAGCAGCAGTTACACTTCAGGCAAATCTAGACCTGGACAGCTGGGCTGTAAAAGCACTTGGAGAATACTTTGCAGGGTGCAATAGCATCTGGAATAGCTTGAGAACAACCATCTTGACCTATATTTCCACAGATCACCTGCACCGGGCTTAACAAAGGAGTGCTTGTAGAGAGAGCTGCTTTACTCATCTCATCAGTCTTTGAAATGGACTGTTCCTGGTTGAGCATTCTCTTCTGAGGAGGATTTATGATTTTTTTTTTCCCTCCATAATTTATTCAAGATCAATTTTAGAGAGCAACTATTAAGTCAATAAATCAGGAAGTTAATCTACAGCACATACTCTTTACATCAACTTCAATATATTCAACTGCTTCTACAGACCCTATTTTTTTTTAAGTCTGATGTTTCTGTAGTTAGTCCTCTTTTCACAAACAGGCTGACACATCTGCATATTGGTGCTGCTACTTGACACATATCCTCCAAATAATATTGCACAGAATTCACTTTGTTGATATACTGTCTGCTTTTTATTCACACATAAAAGAAGTATTTTATTGTTGTCCTCACCACAAATGGGACAGAAAAGATTTGCAATTAATTATAAAAAACCCCAAGGTACTACAAACATACTTGAGGAAAATCTACATGCAGTAGTTGCTATTCCCCATGCAGTAATCTGGCATTTATGAATTACTGTATTTTTTAAAATACACTTTTTTAGCCTAAGTACAAGCACTAAGAGTGAGAATTGTAATGAATTACAATTTGAGATTGTAATGAATTTAGCAGAAAGTCTGTAAATTTTCACCCAAATAGCACAGAAAGTAATATAGAAATCAAATCTCTACTCAAGTTTTTTGCAGGAAAAAATACATTAATTGTTTAAATACTTACTAATTTCTATAAAGAGTTCATTAATGTTTATTGCATTTTTTGCACTTGTCTCTACAAATATTGCATGAATGGAATCTGCATAGTCTTTAGCATCTTTTTCCATGACTTCTCTGGAACAAGAAACAGCAAAGAAAAATTCATGAATGCAAAAGAATCCCATTAGTCAAAATCTTACTCAAAACTTTAAGGGACAGATTAAGTTTTTAAGTGTCTCCTATAGTGAATATTTTACCTGTCTGGCATCACAGTGCTCCCTCATGCTGAAGCTGATGCTCATTCTTTACTCTCTGCTGTCACCCTGCCTTGAGGTACGAGCACAGTCATGAGCTACCCAAGGCCTTAATCCACCTGACAGCACTGCAGTGGTTTTGTCTGGAGTGCTCTAATCTTAGGTCTGCAATCAATCCTTCTGAGGTGTGTTATTCACCCCACCACCTTTATATGCCCTAAGAAGATCCTAAAGCATTATTTCCAATGATCCTGTCCATTTCTTATGACTGTTTACCACCACAAATGTTCTCCCAACACTGCACAAGCCATCTGCACAGCATTTACCTTGCATGAAGATGTAGCTATAAAAAAAGGAGTATTTTTATGCTGAGCACACAGAAGTGTACAAATTATTCTGCACCCCCAAGCAGGCAAGTTGATGATTTTGTATCTTTTCTTAAACAAAATGAAAAATACAAACCCCAGTAGCTGTAGGGAGGTCTGAACTTTATGTTGTACCACTTCACATACAATTTCTACAACACACTGGCTACTTTCAGTAACGAGGGACTTCAGTATCAAGAGCATGGACTTTGAGCAGTGGCTCAAATATTGCCTCTCACTAAAGTAGAAGGAATCTTCCTCATTAGCCTGAATAGCAATGTTTACACTTATGATGCCAGCTGAGCATGTAAGATGTGAATTCTGTTCTACAAAATTTTACACTCTAGTTCCTTCAAAAGACATGCTACTTGTAATGACAGTTACTAGAGCTCACCAGATAACTTCTAGGTATTAACAACTTGTAAAACCATTCTCAGAGCCACCTTTGCAGTGGTTCTTTAAACATATAACCAGCTGTCTCCTTTGAGACACCAGCTGTGGTGCCTTTTCCAGCAAAACCTAAACCCAAAAAAAGTTTACACACACCTTCTTTCTGAATTTTGGCTTATTTAACAAGGACATCAATAAAAAAGGCCTTCTTTTGTTTTTAGTACATGCCTTCCTGAAAGTTTGGCTGTTCATAAAGTTTCTCAAGCACTTTTCCCGCTCCCTGTAACTATTTTGGCCACAGCCAATTCCATCCCAATATTTAAGCAGGGAAGGAAGGCACCTGAACAAGCAAGTTAGAAAAACCTACACAATGCTATCCAACAGACTTGGTGTTTTTCCTAACAAAATGAGGTGCTACAGACTGACAGGGGCACTTCTTGTAAAGTGAGGTAAACAGCTTCTATTACACCATAGTTTCACAGGCAGTTTAGGTTTGTGTAACTTGGCACTGCCACCAGAAAAGGTAATCCTGTCTCCTTGTAAACTGCTCATTCCTAACCCTGCTATGCCCACACCGTTATGCCAGCAAGTGTTCATGGTGTGAGAAAGATAAATATACTTGGATCAGTTTTCATTTTTTTTAAAGGGTTAGTTTTAACCTGGATCCATTTTACAGCCCAATTTTCTGCCCAATCACACATGTACTCACATCAGCACAGCAGAGGAAGTGGGTGAGACCATCTGAGGGCAGATTAGCCATATCTTCTGACAGCAGAAACAGCTCTAACCCCTTGTGAAACTACAACACTAGAGCAGAACAGCTTAAATTGCTCCAAACCTTTCAGCTCCTCTAAAATCTTAAAATATTTAATGCTAGGGCTTAAGGAAAACCCTGAAAACTGACAGCAGTTATTTACCTGACATCATTAAGATCACACTTATTTCCTGCAATAGCTACAACAATATTGGGAGGTCCATGCTGGCGAAGCTCTTTAACCCAGTTCTTTAACGTTGAGAAAGTTTCCTAATGTGGACAAAAAAAAAAAAAAAGAAAGAAGACAGAAGGAATTAAGAAATTAAGAGTCAGAACTGGTCCATGACACAAATAAAAAGCCCCAGAAATTGTAATGCTGGGTCAAGATCAAGTTTCTTACCTCTTTTGTGATGTCATACACTATAATGGCTGCTGCTGACCCTCGGTAATACATCGGGGCTAAAGCACGAAACTGGAAGAAAGACAGCAGACAACATAAACCTGATCTTCCACTGACCTCCAGAACCTCACCATCATTAATATTACTATTGAAAAAAAGTGAAAACCAAGATCACAGCAGTGGAAAACTTTCCTGTGCAGTCACAACTAGTCTGTGCAGTAGAGCACATAATCTCCCATGAAGGCATTGTTCTCCTAAGCCAGAAAATAAATCGTGTGGGGATCAGCAGCCCCTACTGCAAACAGCATGAAGGCAAACCTGATCTTATTTTGCCTAGATTATAACCTCTCACTTAACAGACTGTCTACACAAACATGCATGGGCTCAACTTTAAACACCAAACAAGGGCAAAAATGCAGGGAGAAGCAAGGTCAGCTTTGACCAAGATGAAAACATTAAGAAAAGCAGCATATATTAATTTTACCTGAAATGTTCAGAAGCTGCTGGCAGCTTGTAGCCCTATGGATCAGTCCTCAGTCTTAAATGTTAGAAATGTTGATTTCTTCAGAATCTAACTTATGGCTTCAGCTTTTCCCTCAAATTTAGAAGAATGTTTAAACCAAAAAACAGTGGGAGTGCACAGCTATGTGCCCTGTTGCAAGAAGAGCTTTAAGGAACATGCTAGATAAAAGGCTGCAGTGATTTTCTTGTGATTTTCAGAATTAAATCTACAGCAGGTCTGTTTGCTTGGTAGGGCCTGCACCTTTGTATGGACCATTACCAAAAAAGAGTGATAAAGTACACAATCAAGTTGCATCAAAAAATATCAATGAAGTATTCTTAAGAACAGTGGGATATTCTGCCAACTTTAAAAAAGCCAAGACAAGTAATCTAGTGACCAGAACTCTCCAAAGTGCAGAGTGAACTGCAGGTATTGGTTCCATGTAAGCATATATGATTTAGAGCTTTTGTGCATCTTATTACTCAGAGTAAAAATAATGAATTGGATACAGTTTTTCATAAAGGCTTATTCATTTCTAATAAAATACCAATTTCCTTTTGCTTACTACAGTTCAACTGAGAGCAATATAATAAATCATAAAAATCTTCCTATAAAGCAGAATTCCAGACCATTTACATTTGGCTCTAAAATTCTGTTTTGAAAATGGGATTTTGAATGCAAAGTTAAAAATATAAAAATATTTAATAGTGGGAAAGAGAAACATGGGCAGGCATTCAGTTCACATTGGGACATAATCCCTCTCTTCCATCTAAGTACTAAAATATAAAGGGAAACATATTTGGTAAACCAACACTTGGGCTGGTTGCAACCTGGCTTTTTGATTATTTCACTATTTACATTGGGAATAAACCAACTTTTGCTTGCTGATTTTGTATTACTCTCATTTCCTGTCTGCTAACACTTAGATACTTTTTTCCACCTAAGAGCAGTCAGCAGATAAAATATATTAACAAAACAGATGTTACCAGAAACACTGGATTTTCCTTTTGCAATTTTTCCAAAGACTTCAGCTTGCTCCCCAGCCTCTAATTTGTGTTTTTACAGAATTATTAATGCAATTATGCATAATGTAATTATGCATGGAAACTCAAAACTGTTAGGTAAGAATGCAAAAAATCCCAATTACTCTCAACCTCCTATCCATTGAGCTCAGTAGTAGAAGAAATGAGAGAAGAAATAAGGTGTGTGTGTAAATGAGGTGTGTGAATGACTGAGTGCACATTTCCACCTCTGGAAAAAGGTTATCCAGCCACTGAGAGCAAGGGGGTGCCCAGAAGCAGTGCAGCACTATTTGCTTTTGGAATGGGAAACAGCAAAGACTCCTTGAGAAGGCAGGACTGTGAATTCCATGCATTCCACATCATAGCTCAGCAGAGACATTTCAGTTCCAAGAATGGTGTGGAGGTTTTTAGTATTCCAGACCTATTCCTTGGAGGGAATCCCTTCCATAATTCATTGTCAGATATGTTGCACGACCAGAAAACTGTGCTACAGATTTCAGGACCAGGCAGGTATACAGCCCATTTGTGCCACCAGTGATAGTTCTGTGCTGCTCTGCAGAAGGAAACCTCTGTGAAGATACTGAATCATTTCAAAGCAAACATCCTTGCTCACATTTCACTGATTTCCTTGGTTATATTGGGGTATCAAGTAACTTCTCTCAGGTGAGAGAGAAGGGACTCTTCTTCTGAAGGCATCACAGCTCCTGGGTCAGAGCCCTGGTAAAACACCTTTCCTTTTGTGATTTCAATGAAGATACCAAGCAACTTGTATGGAAGAAAATTAAACAGAGATCACTGAGAGTCCAAAAATAGACCAGGAACATGCTGGTCATGTACAGAGATGCTTCCGCAGATTAGATGTGCTGAATCCAAATTACAGGGTCCTCCCATTGCTTGCACAGTTAAAGTCAACAGGTTGGAATGCTAAAATGTTATGGATATTTCCTGCCAAATAGTGGCAGGCATGTTTATAAAGCTTTCCATTTAAGAGTACCAACCTCTAAAAATTCAAACTCTACCTCTAAGAATATCACTTTCCAGCAATAACATTCCAGAATGGGCTATGATGTTCACTTAAGACAAACTATTTACAGCAAATGCTGACTGACTGCTATCCTGAGGGCTCAGGATATTTTTGATAACACAGATACTATTGGACATATTCCTGGGAAACATCCCTGACAAGTTTGCTTTATATGGCACGGTTGGAAGCAAATAAATTGTCATTCAAAATCTACAGCACTAAATTACAATACAAATACACTCAAGTTACTTCCTAGCCATCAAGGCTGTTATCAAGCCAAAGAGCTGGCAACTCAGTTCCACCAGGAATCCTAAACATCAGGTGCCTGTGGATAGGGATGACTGAAGGTTTACAAGGTGTTTTGTTTGTTATTATTGGGGGTGTTATTTTGATGGTTTATTTGTTTTTTCCTTTGGGCTGTTTCTCGAGCCAATTCTGAAAAGCAGTACAGCTGTATTTGCCTGCTGTTACTCTGAAGTAATTAACCCAACCTTTGTCACAGTTACCCCACATCCTAAATAAACTCATGAGTACTTGGCAGTTGCCAGTAGTACACTTGCAGTCAAGAAACAGCAAGAATAAGCCCTGTTAATACAGCTACTGTAATTTCTACCACTCTTACTCGTAATCCATAAGCAAGCAAGTTCCCCAGCAAAGTCTTCCTTTTAAATTCCAAGTAAAAGTCATGCAAATTAATTAGCTGGGAATTCATCTGATTAGTCATTTTCTTCAAAGCTTTTGTTGCTTCCCCTTAGAACTATGCATGCTGCAGAGATCAAAACCCCAAACTACCAAATGAAAATTTACATTTTGAAAGAGATTCCTTGACATAGCTTCTAACACCATCAAATTTGATTAGTAAAACTTTACAAAAGAATAAAGGAGCAGTTATCACCTGTAACATTGCTTAAAACTCTGCTTTGGAAAGCCTTAATCTACATCCTACTCACATTTATAACCCTTACAGTGAAGCTAACAGAATGTGTTAGCAGCTGTGTATTTCTCCAGAATCAAGGCCTTACTTGTACTCTGATACACGGTTAATTCATTTCACTTTGGTTCTTCTGGTGCTGCACTGGCTGCAAATATTGCAGTTTAAAACTCAACTAGAAATAGGAATACTGCAGTTTAAAACTCAACTAGAGACTGCTGCTGGCTTCCCCTCACACCAGCCTTGCTTTCTCTGGGAAGACCATTCCCTTTCAGTGAATCTAAACCCAGACTATTGTTTCACAAACTCCTCTTAGGTAATCTTCCTTACCTTTACACTTTAATCATGACAACAATGAAAAATAAAAAACTCTACAGCACCCACATCTAATAGGAACCTGCATAGAAGCAAGTGTTCTAAAACATGTTTGTAAAATAAGATCACTTTGTGACTTTCAGAGGCAGAGCTGAAAAGCAACCCAAGCTCTGGCCCAAACTTTCTCCACAGATATTGACTTACCCGTTCCTGTCCAGCTGTATCCCAAATCAGGAATTTATGCAGCTCATTTTGATACTGTACAGTCTTGGTCATAAATGAGGCTCTGAAAAAAACCCACACAGTTCATGCTTTTTGAGAATACAAATCTTAAAGCATTCATCACCACCATGAGCTTCCAAAAAGGTTCACATTGCAATAAAAGTGATTTCCGAACACATCAGCACACAAACTGATGAAGCATTTCAGCCATAAATGCTGAAATTAAGAGAGGATGAAATTTCCTTTCAGAAACTGACATTCAACTACAAAGCACAACATGAATGCAAATCATAGCTTTTAATTGTTTATAAGCTTTAGATAAAAAACATAGGATGTATGACCAAAAAACCCAGAAAAGTCAGCCTTTTAACAACATCCTTCTTCACAGCACCACATAAATCACTTCAGTGCACCCTGGAAACTTCTGGGGGCAGAGAGGTCAAATTCTTCCCCTTGTATCAGCTTTTCCTATCTCTGTATGAACATTCAGATAAGTGCTGGTAAATCCATACTTGGGAATAAAATAAGAGATGCATATCAGTATTGGTAGGTGTTAACAGGACAAAGAAATCAATAGAATAAATTGCTTGTTGTCTGCACCCTGTACAGCTCCTAAATCCTTCTGGCATTACATATGTTAGTTTGCAGAGGCTCTTGGACTTCCATAAGAAGAAAAAAAAAATATACATATATATGCATATACAAAAATCTCTCTCCAATGCTCCAGATGCTTCTCTCCTGGCCCAAATCTAGATGTTAAATATTGCAAAGTACAAAGTACTTTTGTGGTTTATTTGATCTGTTTCAGCTGAATGAGTGAATTTCCCACAAGAACACAAATTTCCCACAAGAACACAAATTCTTTACTCTTTTACAAGGAGTCCTTTGCTGTATCCCTCACCTGTAGGCACAATTTTCACTGGAAAAACCACACACTGAATCCAAATCCTTGTACAGCTGGAACTATAGGTGACAGATCTGTTTTAAGCACATGAGATCCTACACTCTGAACTTGAATAGCTCTTGTGTGATTAATTCCTGCCACTTGAAAATATTGCAGACTTCCAAACTTGTTCTTCTGTCAGTTTTGACAGGATTGTGAAGACATGGGAGCTTCTTGCAGTGTCCCAAACTTGCTGTACAGTCACACTCAGACAGCAAGAGTCTTTCAGCAATGCACACCTGAGCCCAAGTCTGAACTTCAGTTTACCTCGAGGCTTAAGAACCACTTAATGGTGTCCTTGACACATTTGTAGCAAATGTAACTGCAGGCTTCGGACTTGTTTCCAAGCTATAAGAGCACAATTAGCTAGATACATTAAAGAAAAGGAAAGGAAGCAGTTACACAATGTTTCGGCTGTTAAGAGAGAACCTTTTCCACATTCCTGAAGACCAGATCGTTTGCCAAATAGTGTGTCAATCTCCAAAGTTGATTTGTCTTTTAAGAAGCCAAATATAAAGCTGCAATGCCCCTAAAAAGGAAGAGCTAAATTGCAATGCATGTCAACACCATGAACTAGCTGATGGATTTCTGCAATGAGTAAAGAAAAAAAAGTGACAGGAGTATCTCTTGTAAAGCACAGCAGAGACTTTCACTTCCTTTAAGATTGCTGCAAATTATGCACCAAATCTGAATTCTCTGGTCAATATGAAACAGTTTCCTAAATCATAGATTCTCATCATGAATTTATCTTACTTGGTCCTATAAACCAAAACATCCCTGTATAGTCAATTTGAACTGAAGAGCTGTGTTTCTGTGATTCACAAGAGATTCACAATGCTTCTTGAAATGCTTCGAGAACTGGGTCAACAAAACCCTCCAAACTGGAGTTATCCTTGATGACTTTTAGTAGGAATAACATCTGTTTTGTTACTAAATTTCCCAGCTGCTTCTCCCAGCCAATCAGGCACTATAATGTGTTTGATATTCCTTTTTGATGCTATAGTGAAAGACTAGATATTCTGCAGTACCTAGAGGTACATGCTGCTCAAATGTGCCATCAGCATCCTGAGGGGAGAAAAGCTGCAGGATTCTGACAGGGCTTCTGCAGCTGCCCATATCAGAAACTGAGCAATGAACACTGACAACAACAAAGTGTGATTGCTCAGCTGACTCTAAGGGGAATGAAAACAGGACAGGAAACAAGATCATATCTCATGAACTCAAAGACCCAGGAATAAAGTTGAAACATTCTCAGCATTAGTTTTCCAAGATGCTTAAAGCTCTTCTAATCCTTACTTTGTCCTTTCCACTGACTAGTCTCAATTAGGAACTAAAAGCAAGGTATAAAAAAAAATTTAAAATTAATTTGCTTGAAGTTTTCAGACTGTGTATCTTCTTGGAGCTTCACACAATCCCTGCATTCGGGCAAGTTTTAATTCCTTTATACAGCAAATGACCAAAATAACCAGTCCTCAGACCAGTGAATGATTTTGTTAAGGCTGGCAAAAGACAGATCTTCATTCTGTCACTTCAAGCAACTTTAACGACCTCAGTACTGTCCATAAACCTCTGTTAACAGGAAATGTAAACAAAAGCACACTTCTACAGAACATCTTGCAGTTCAATGTCAGCATTTATACTCAAAAAAAGAGGGGGTTGTAAGGCAAAAGAGACAGATCATGGGGGCCTCAAGATTTCAGAAGGACAGGATGAGACACAGCTGATCTTTATCAGCAGGATCTTTTTTGGCTGAAGCTGTAGCAGAGCCTGTGTGACACCTGAGGCAGGAAATCATACTGACACCCCCACACACCTCTTGGCATTGAGCAAAGGCTGTCCTCCCATAAGCCAAAAATTGCTTCTGATCAAAGCAGCCCAAAAAACACTTGCTAAGCAAAAAAAGACAGCAAAAGAAATAAAAAGATCCAACCATTCCAAGAATTCCTGATGCTTGTCCTTCCTTCTATCCATTCAAAGACTTGACATCAATAATCAGCCCCAAATTTCAAATATCCCCCTTACCTAAGAGACCAACTGCAAAAATAGTTCCATCAGTTAGATTCGTGTGTGCATTGCACAGAGATGTGTAGCATTTTAACTAATGTATGTTGAGATCTACCTGAATTATGTTAACCACCCTGAAAAACCTAGGAGACTTGCAGTACTTGAACCTCAATAAAATTGTATTAGAAATCATGGAGTTGCATGATAATTACATGTTGAAATTTAAGGGATGTGCATGAGAAAAGCATGCTGTCCCTTTAGCAGAAGCATCTGTAGTGCAATTTATTCATTGTTAGCTTAGATTAACAACACAAAACGGGTCCAGACCTTACATGTGAAAATGGAAGCTGCACGAGTGCTGAGAACACTCCTACATGTCTGAGGTAGCTCAAAAGCATGATTAAGGCTGCAGTCATGTTTATTACCACATTTAGCTGCCACACATGAAGAACTCTCAAGTGATCTATTCAGGTAATCTGGTTTTATTCTTGCATAAATCACATTTACTTCATTTAGTTTCTTACCCTATTGTTGGGTTGATGTTGGGATCAAAGCTATCTTCGACAAATCTCCACACAATACTTGATTTGCCCACACCAGTGTCCTAAAGAATAGAAACAGTTGAAAGTGGTATTGGTTACTGTAAACAGCTGATGCTTTTTGTCCTCAAATCCTGCAGTACTCTGCACTGAATAACACATTCCTGCAGAGAATCCCAGAGAAGTTGTGAAATACTTTAGGTATTACATTAATTTAGTAGAAAATGAAAGGTCTGAGACAAGTTACAGCTTTCTAAACAAAATTGTTACGATTTTTTTTGAAGGACCACAAAAATCTCACGCTTACTATTACTCTAATTTTGGGCTTTTTTACAAAGCTATGCACACCTTGCAATCGATCAGCAGTGGGAAAAAACCAGTTTAGGTAAAATATGATGCAATTGAGTATGGCTTGCCAGGATGGAGGACCAGTGGAGCATATGAAATTATACAAGTGTGACACATGCATTCAACCTCTGACTAACGCTGTCCCACCCTGCTTAATGAAAGACTTGAAATTTTTTCTGTGACACACCTGAAACATGTTACTAATGCAACTCTACAGTGCTAAAAAATGGTGAAAAAGAAAAATTCTGGATTGTATATATTTTTGCATCACTGAATCCATGGTTAAAAAGCAAAAGATATAGAGAAGTCACATTTAGAAGTTAAATACACTCTTAGTGGTAAAACACTTCTTAGTAGAAGCTGGCTATTTATAATTGTATTGTAATTAAGACATGTAGAGACAAATTTTTTTCTTTACATTTCCTTAGTCATGAAAACTTTAAGGAAAAAAGCCCTGAGGAATTGCTTCACTGAAAATGAAGTTTTGCATCATTCATGCATTTAATTTTTTTTTTAATCTCCTGAATATTGCAGCAATTTGGGTACACTATGTATGGTTGTGTCCATCCTGCCAAGCTGTTCTCCTCTCCAAGAAAAGCACATTATCATAGCTCTGTGTTTTATACTGTTTGCAGTCTCATTAATCAGAGCAAATCTTAAAAAGAGAAATACAGATGTGGTTCCTGGCTCGGGGAGTTCAAGGACAAGTTTTCCTGGGTGCTTATTCTCCTTTTCTTCTGTGACAAAAGGTTTCTCAGGCCAGGTGAACACAAACAGTAGTTACCCCAAATACCTTTTAAGACAAAGGGCACACAAACACATAATCTTCCTCTCTGAAGGGCAATGTGGCCATTTAAAAGCAGAAAACAACTCTGAACAACAGCGGCTTTCAATGCAGGTGGTGACACCTCCACCTGTTCAGCGTGGGGCTCTCAGACCAGACCAAGCCAGCACGCAGCTTCATACCCTTCAATTTTTAAACTTCTGCTTCACTTGGCTCCATGTCTCCTCCTCCCACCACCACCTGCAAGGCTTTCAAGCCTACATATGTCCTTACAATATAAGTTCAGGCCACTCCCTCTCTCCCACCAGTTTGATTTCAGGTGCTTCCATTTATTTTGAACTCCAAGCTCGAAACAGTCTAGGAGAAAGAGGGAAGCACGTACTAGACGTTCGGGCTTCCTCTCTTATTTTTTAAAAAAGGAGAACAGGGCAGAAAAGGAGCGATATTGGCCCCTGGCAGGCGCAGACCCCGCGGAGGGGAAGGCGCGTCCGCCCGGTCCCCTCAGAGGGACGGGGCGAGGGCCACCCCGCGCCCGGGGAGAGCTCCCCACGCTCGGCGCCTCTCCGGGCTCTGACAGAGGCTCTGCAGGCTCTGAGAGAAGCTTTCCGCCATCGCCACGGAGCCTCTTCAGCCACTGACAGAGGCTCTCCGCCATCACCAGAGGCTTCCTGGAGCTCTGACAAGAGGTTCGCCGCCACCACAGAGCCTCTCCAGCCAGCCCCTCATTCCACTCCCACCATCCCTCCCGCCGCCCAGCACTTACCCCCAGAAGGCAAACTTTCAGCTCCCTCAGAGCCATGGCCGGGCGGGCAGCGCCTTCAGCGAGCGCCTGAGACGAGGCCCAGCACAACCATCGCCGTCCCCGCGGCGGCCGCCCCCCGCCCGCCCCGGTTACCCGCACACCGCGCTCCTCCTCAGGCTGCGCGGACGCGCCGCCATCTTGGGCGGCCGCCGGAGTCCCCGCCCGTGCCCCCCGCTCGCTGCTGTCCCCCTTAGGCGCTGAGAGGCCGCTCGGAATCCAGCAGCCACTGCTCCTTCACCCGGTGGCGTTTCGGGGCTGACCCGGCGGCAGGAAGCACCCGCGGCTCCTCCCTGTGCCCTCCCGCTCCTCCTCCTCGCCCATGTCCATTCCAAGATGGCCGGTAAGTGGGGCCGGCGGGCGGGCGGCTCAGCCGGGGCTGCCGCCGTCCCTCCGAAACCAACCCCCTGGTATCTCTCTTCTGTTTTTTGTTTGTAGGGATCCCTTTGTATTTTGTGGATTTGCAGGATGACTTAGATGATTGTGAGTAACTGGTTTTTATTTTTCCGCTCTCTGTTCAGGCCCGCACTCCCACCCCGGGGTCCTCCTGTCGCCTTCTTTCCCTCTCCGCATTTTCACCCCGGTGAGGGCGAGGGGAGGATTTTGAGGCAGTTCTGGCAGGTGAAGGCTCCCAGGGCGTTGGGAACCATCCCCGCTGGTTCCAGTGGCCGCTGGGCTCGGTGTAAACAGCAGCTCCAGCAGCGCCCGAGCCTGGGAAAGGCGCACGGGGGGATGAGGGGATCAGCCCCGCTGGTGTTGTCGGTGGGAGTTAGGATAATTAGTTCAGGGATTGCTCAGCTGTGGTGAGACTTTCCAGAGCTGTAGAGGCTGTGAGGACGCGTGTTCCGCTGCTCCTGCATCCCGGGAATGTGCAGCGAGTGCGCCTCGGGAGGAAGGGAAGATCGCCGTGTGTGCTCCGGTTGGATCGCACAAACCGCTGGGTTTGGGTTGGGTACCGCGTCCCGGTCCCAGAGCAGGGAACAGCTCCATCACACGCCGGTGTGGTCCAGGACTGTATTCCAAAAGAGCTGGGCGCCTGTCAGCCTTGAACCAGCCTGATAAGCGCTGTGATTTTAGGAGATAAAGCTTTGACAAGCGGTGATACAAACTTCTGTTGCCTTAGAAAGCAGCTCTCTCTGTGGGGCGGCTTCACTGACGCATTGGATGCTGGATTGACTTTCCTATTAAAAAAAGAAAATGCTACTTGTAGTCGTTTCTTGTGAGAAACTTTATTTGCTTCTCACAGGACTTTTATTGCTTGATACCTCTTGGAAACCTTCCCAGCAGAGAATGAGAAAGGTGGTCTTCAGGAACTTCAGGTCTTCAGGGGAAATGTTGTAATACAACTGGGATCTAAAGTCTTCGGAAGTTGTGCAGGGAAGTTTGGGAGATGTGCAGGGACGTTTCCTCTGTGGGAGGAGCTGGTTCTGTGGAATTCTGTAGTTGTTGCTCTCAGTCTTTGAGGTTTCTGCTTTTCCCTAGAAGGTAGCAGCATATAAAGTGTAAGAAGCAGAAATAAACGCAAACTTCATAGTTTTTTTATGGGCTTGGCCTTGGACCATCCCTGGAAGTGTTTGTTTTCTATTAGTGTTCACTCCTTGGCTGTTCTGTTTAGGCTGTTACAGATTAGTTTGCTAAGTTGATTAAGAACCTTGATGCTTGTAAGGCAAAAATTGAGTAAATAAAAATGTCCAGATAAAACCAGTTTTGCCAGGAGTGGCAATTCATAAAAGAAGTTAACAGTTTCAGGATGAACATGTAAATATATGTACCTTTTAGAGCTTTATTGAAATAAAATTCTGTGATTTAAAGCTATTATTTGATTATGTTAATTAATTTGACAATACCTTTAGAATTATGGAGTGGAATTCAGGTGTCTCATTACTGAGATGCTGTTGTGCCAATCCAGGGACTAGGCAAGCAAAGAGGTCAGGATGTGTTTTAGGAAAGCTTCAGTGAAATAAATCACTGGAACTGGATTCTTACTTGCTTAAGTAAATTGCTGAAGTAGTGTCATGCACACTGAAGATCAATTGTGTTGGAACAGGGAGTCTAGGGGCTTATTCCAAATGTAGGAAAAAACTATAGTAAAATCTTGCCAAATTCAAGTGCAGCTTAAAACTTGTTTTTAATGAGATAATGGGTCATCTGGAAGAAATAATTAGCTTATTTATGCCCTTTGTGCAATTAATAAGAAAGTATTTAAAGAATTTGTTTTTCCTTCTACAAGCACCAGGAGGGAAAATTACCTTTTTGAGCAGATTAAACCATTGTGCTGGTGTTTGTGCTGTGAAATGTGAATAGTGGCACTGGGTGATGACATTGAATTGCTTCACTAGGTCCTGTGACCCTGAATTTCTCACACCTCTGAGCAGCTTTTGAGCACAGAACTCAAGCTCAGGTCTGAATGCCATTGCTTTTATTTCTGTTTACAGGTGAACAGATTTCATGCTCACTTGTTTGGTCTAGTTAGAGGGAAAAAATACTGAATATTTGATGTACCTGTGAAAGAACATTAGATAAGAAATACTAGTTCAGTATTTGGGATTTACTTTATAGTACTTGGTGTATTCTGAAACTTGTGAGTACCCATGGTGTCCTATTTTATGGAAAAAGAAAATTAAAATTCTTGCTAGAAGACAAAATGGATTCTGCCATGATTATTCCTTACTTGTGTAGTGAGAATGTGTGGAAAAAATTTCAGGTATTTAACTCTCAATGCTGAGCATAAGTAGTGGTTCTCTGTTTTCTCTCTGCTCTTGGAAGCACTGGTGTGTGCTAGAGTACTTTAAATGAATAATGGAGCTACTCCATGCAGTAAAATTAAACATGTACATCATGTTTACAAAATTAGCCCCAGGTGTGGTATTGTAGTCAAAGTTAGAACTTGGATTTATTTCATTGTCATTTGAATTGGTAGGAATCCTGAACTATTTGAAGTGAGCTATTAGCTTTAATTGTTAGTTCTTCTAATTAGGGACAAGTGGGAACTCGGTAAAGCTAATGACAAGTGTATTGATTCTTATCAGTCTTTCTTTGTGTAACAGGTAACTAACCTCAAAAATCAGCTACTGAGTGTCTGGTCTGTGTGGAATTTCAAATATATATCTACTGTAATTGCATAGACATAAGGATGGCCAGGGTTTGGGTGTGGAGAGTGTGTTGCAACCCCAGAAGGGAAATCTGCAACCCTGCAGACACTGTGTAACTTCCCCTGATCTGCCAGGGACACAGCAAGTTTCTTCTGAAGCAGCAAATCTGGATGTTCCTTCTTCAGATGCTTTGACTGGGGGCAAGTCCTGGTGCAGATTGATCCCAGACAGACCTGGGCTCTGTAAATTGTTTACATTTCTGCAGATAAATGTTTTATCCTGACAGACCCTTCTGTGAGGAGCAGCCATGAGAAATTATATTGCCCAGTGGAGGGGAAATAAGGGTGTCAGTGCAATATGCCATCATTTAAAAAAGCTGGGAATAATTAGCATCTGTTTCCTATTGTGTGCCTGTGGGTTCACTTGTAGTATCTCTGTGCACATTTGAAATTTCAACGTCTAATCCCACAGTTCTATTCTGTTTGAAATCTGTTGAACTTGTTGAGTGTGTTGTTTGCAAGAACAGCAGAATTTGGAACTTCTATATTATTTTAACCCACCTGGGTTATTTGGAGACCTTAAACCAGCCTGCTTTTTTTCCCCTGGATATGCAGGTATAGCATTTTTCTCCAAGTATGTTCAGATTATTTCCTCTTTTACTGAGCTTTATTTCTGAGTGTTTTGACTTGTGCTGAATAATTGGAAAGCAGAGTTTTACTCAGGAAATGTTGGAAAAAACCTGAGGCAAGGAATAGAGGGTTTTTTGAACATAAAAAGTGATTTATAATGGCTGTTAATGGAGTCTAGACCAAAGAAGTGGCTTATTGTCTTCAGTGGTTGTCACTGTCAGCACATGTGCTGGTTTGTGAGATATTCATGCATGTGAGAAGCTGTGTTGGCAGAATTTGCATTTACTTAAGTGTGATCCCAGTTGCTCCATTTGTGTGAAAGAAGTGGGCCTGGCTCTAACTACTCCAGTGCAACTCTTTCTGTGGAGTTCCTATATCCAGTGCTGAAATGAGAGCATTTATGTGAAAGATGTGTATTGCAGGCACATTATTTCACTTGGTTGTAGGGGTTAAGGATTAAAGAAAGTTTGGCAGCAAAGTTCTCCCATTCCCTTTCCTTTTCACAGTCATACCTCCTGCCTGGGCTCTGTAATGGTGACTGTTAGACTTGGTAAAGCAAATTCTAACAGTTGATGTGGTAATATTTGGGTAAAAATCTGATGCCGCAAAGCTTCAGAATTGAGTGGGTTCACACAGAAAAGTCCGTAATTGATAGGTGCAGTGGGGAGCTCCCAGCATGTTCACAAGTACCCTGAAGTTGGAGTTTTTCCCAAAGTCACCCGTTTGATTTTGGGTATGTGGGACCCAGTAACTGCAGTGAGAAAAATGTACCTTGGGAACTTTGAATCAGACATAAGAATTCGCTGTTTTAAAGCAATACAGTTTGAAATTTGCTATGATTGTTAAAATTACAGTTTTTTCTAATGGGACTGACTTTCTTTTTGAACATGTGGGTTGGTCTGTGATGTGTTTGTTTTTCTGTCAGCTGAGCCCTCTTATCTCGGTGCATCTGGATCTTCCACTGAAAGGGCAAAGTAAAGTGTGTTTAAATCCAGGGATTTTGACTGTTGGGGTAAATTTTAAAGCTTGAATTATTTACAAGTCTGTATGCAAGTGTTGCACTCAAGTTCATTAGATACAATTTAAGATGATTTTGTAAGCTGTTTCCAGTCTTGTGCAATTACTTTTAAAGAAATAGTTACTGTTTTCTTGTATTTCGTTGTAACATCTCTTGCTGACTCTTGGATTTTTTTTTTCTTTTTTTTGGGTTACTTTTCATGTCTTTCAAGTTGGCTTTGAAGATTATGGACCAGACTGTGATAGCATGAGGATAACAGCCTTCTTGGATATTCCTGGACAGGATAACTTAACTCCACTGGCTCGTCTAGAGAAATATGCCTTCAGTGATAATGTGTTTAACAGGTAAGGGCACAGCAGGCACACTTGGTACCTGAGTATGAGTGTGCTCTGGATGCTAAGATGTTGCTGTGTCTTTCATTATTCTCCCAAATACATGCCTAATGTTATTTCTATTTGAATAACTTGTAAAACACTTCCATGAAAAGAGGTTTTCATTCTTGGTTATCAAAAAAAGGTCTCTTGATTCCATCTTTGTTTTGTTGGTGTGTAGAATGTTCAGAGAAGAGCTTGATGTCTTTTATGGTGCTGTTGGCATTTGATAAGTTCCCCTTGTATCCCATCTAATTGTCATTGGCTGGATATTAAGGCAATTATTGTGTTCACTCCACAGGCAAATTATTGCCAGGGGTCTTCTGGATGTCTTCCGAGATTTCAGTAGCAATGAAGACGACTTTCTGACTGTAATGGAAATAGTGGTCAGGCTCTCTGAAGATGCAGGTTTGAAGATACGATTTTGTTTGTTTTTTAATTTGTATAAGTTATGTAAATTGCAATATAGGAAGTACAGACTTCCGATTTTGGGAAGGCAGTGAATGAACAAAGGAAGTTGAGTCATCTAGCAGGAAGATCTGTCAGTGAAAACACATTAATTTTTATTGCTGGTTTTGAAATATTTTGTATGGTAAATGTTAAATGAAGAGCCTGTTCTTAGCATAGGGCCTGAAGCAACATTTTTCAAGAAATTTGTTAAGTTTGATTTGTTCTATCTGATGTAAGTGGCACAGAGAGCTGTGTGTTTTGGTAGTTCTTGTGCATACGTTCATGGTGACAGGACTTTCTAGCTTGTGATCTCATTTTATAGGATTGATTTGGGAACTGATCCCAAGTCTCTGAACTGTGGTGATGTATGTAAGGCTATTCTATTTTATTCAGTTCTCCTTTAAGAACAGGTAATCTCAGTGATGCTATTTCTAATGCTATTTGTTTTGGTTTTAATTTTCCTTTGTTGTGGAAACATAAAAATGTCGCATTTTTTTTCTTAAGGTACCTGAACTTCATTTCATATTTACTGATGTAATTTAACTTTTTATTTCCAGAGCCAACTGTTCGCACAGAGCTGATGGAGCAGATTCCTCCTATTGCCATTTTTCTACAAGAAAGTCGACCAAAATTCCCAACAGCATTTTTTGAGTACCTTATGCCCATAGTAGTGAGGTACCTCACAGATGTTAACAATCAGGTAGGAAAAACAGACAACAGGAGTTGAATCCTTGGAAAATTCTGTGTGAAAAATTCAGTGAATTTAAGGCATGAGGAAGAGATAAGAGGAAATTTCATGTTGCTCAATATCTGGCTTTTATGTAGTGCTCTGATTTATTCAGCACATTGCTCTAGAGAGGTCTGGGTTGTTTTGTTTTGTTTTTGTTTTTAATACTTCTCTTAGCAGATAATGGGAGAGTTCAGGATTTGCCTGACAGCACATGGACAGAATCTATTACAGGAGTCATGACTTGCAAATCCTGTCTTCTACTTCATCTTTTGTCTTATTTTTAGAATGTGATGAAATGTCATCTAATGATTATATTAAACTTTAGGATTTATTATTTATTACTAATTCCTTATAATAATAAAACCTGTGTGTCCATTCAAAGGATAGAGGGTTTTGTGGTTCTTGTATCTGTAAATGCTGTTCTGACAGTGACAGACTGGTTTTTTGTGTTTATTTATAGGTCAGAAAGGCAGGCCAGGAAGCACTGCTGATACTGCTGGAACAAGACCTTGTGGCTCAGAGTGACATTGAAAATAAGGTGTGTCCAATTCTGCTGGACCTCTCTGCTCCTGACAGTGATGATGAGTACAAGGTGGAAGCTGTCAATGTAAGTTGATAACTTAATTTGTAGTGGTGATTAAGATGAGGTTCAGGAATAGTGCTCACATTAACATTAAATAAAGTCAGCAATCAGACTTTTTGTGGTTATTCATTAAGATATTTAGATTTTTACTTTAACAAAACAAGTCTTTAATTTTTATTTTGAACTTTTTGGAATATCAGATTTAAAAAGAGACCATCTCTATACTTCAGGATGCTAAATGATGTCAAAATAGAAGCTGAATAGCTTTAAAATACAAATGGTCCTTGGCAGCCTTTTTAAAAATTCTTGTTAGGATTGCTACATTCCCCAGAGTGTTCTTTACATTTGCTTTACCAGGTTTCACAGTAATGTTGTAGAAATATGACCTGATCTCAGTTCTGAAGTGTTTTGAAAAAAACATTGCCTGGTGACTTTCAAGAAATCAGTTGACTCCACAGAAAAGTGCTGGTGTGTAATTACATTTCAGCATGGATATCTGACACTTGACCTGTAAAATATTTTACCAGCTAGATTTTCCTCTTCCTTGTTTGGGAGTTGGGAATTGCTTAGGCAATTTTCCAGGATGACATCTGAGCACCAGGTGCCTTTTTGGAGTTTGAAAATTTGTAGGAAAGTCCTTGAATGGTCTCTTCCTTAGTTCTGATTTAGCATTCTATTACAAAGGCAAGCATTTATTCCTTTCTAGGAATAAAGCTTATTTTTGTGAAGATAGAAAGTGTCAATGTTTTTTGAAAAATAAAAACAGAACGATGAGGATTGTAATCTGATGATGTTTGTGTAAGCATTAAACCCCTGGTGCATGAGAGCCCCTTGCTTTCTCCTCTTGCAAGTACAAGAATGACAGCAACTTCTCCCAGAAAGTGGGAGCTGAAAGGAAACATACAGCCCAAAGCACACCCAAAACAGAAACATGGTTTGTGTTGGTAGTGGAAATTGATGATTCCTTGGAGAAAGCTGAATGAATGAGCACGTTACTAACTTCCTTTAATTATACACTTGTAACTCCTAGAATTCCTGGGCATCATTCCTGTAAAGAGTGCATTAGTTCACAAAAACAACTCGTTTTTCTTGCACTCCCTTGTTTTGTCTCTTTTTGGATGGCCAAGTTCTGTTTTATTGTGGTATCTGAGCCTATGAGCTGGGACAGTGCACGTTTTTAAGTATCTGAACTGTTAAAAGCCCAATGTCTTCCTTGCCTGCTGAAGCTTGGGATATTTCTAATATGCTTAAAGAGTGCAGTTTTTATAGGGTCCTCAGTGCAATGGAACTTCTGTCTTCTCCATAAAAAATGCCAGTGTTTGCCACGTTGCAAACACCTTGAAAACAAATCTATTAATAAAATCTGTTTAACCTGATAAAAAAGACAAGGAATTAAATGCAGGAATGTTGTGTTCTGGCACAGAATGGTTTAAAGTAAAGCTGTGTTTGTGCTTTACATAAAACAGGTGTGTGGAAATACAAATAATGTGTAGTGGTTTCATCAATTTGACTGTAATCACTGTCTTGCTCGCTGAGGTAATTTTTAGGAATATTTGGCTGTGCTTACAAGCTTTATAATTTTCTTCTCCTCACACGTATTCCTTTCCTGATTTTCAGATAATCTGTAAAATGGCTTCTATGTTGAGCAGAACAACAGTTGAGCACATGCTGCTTCCTCGTTTCTGTGAACTGTGCAGTGATGGGAAGTTGTTTCAAGTCCGAAAGGTTGGTGTGTGTCCAGCCCTAAACCACCTAAAATGAATTTGTCCATTGCTGTTCAAATGTCTTCCTGCATAATTTAGTCATAACTTTAGCTGATGAACTTTCAAAGCATCTAGAGGAGAATTTTTGATTTATTGACATGGTTCTAGTTTCTGTGATTCAGTAAAGAAACAGATAATAGACTTTGGCCAGTGGCTGGGTCAGTAGTTAAACTGGTCTTGCACATTTAATAGTTTTGTACAACTTTTTTTTTTTAAGCTGCTATGCTTGGTTATAGGATGGGAGCAACTTTTATAATTTCTAGCATCTTATTTCAAAAGTAATAGATGTTTGAGACATCCTTTCTTTAAAAAAAAGTCTGTTAGTATTGAAAGGAGAAATCCCCAAAGTGTAAGGCTTACTTTAATTCATGTTTGAGTTCAAAAGGAAACTTGTAGCATAAGTATTAAAACATTGAGTAGACTTAAGGGTCAAGCTGAGCTTCAGCTTGGTCTGCAATTGAAGTTGCACTTGCTGCTTTTATTGCCTTCTAAATAAGCACAGAGAGTATTAAAACGTGTATTAACACAGCTCTATCTTAAACTGTTTCAGATTTTGCCAACATCTTGTTCCAGCATGAGGGGATGTCTCTTTTGCCTTAATTAGAGCTTCTGTAATGGCCTGTAAATGGCATGAACTTGAGACCTTGGTTAAACTTTGCTTCAGCAAAGCACTTAAGCCACCTTGAGCCAGGGTAGTGCTGTCAGTACACCTAAGTCCTGACCCTGGTATCATGTTCTGGCCTGCTTTGGGTTTGACAGCTGCTGCTCAAAGTGATTTAAACTTTCATGTGGGCTTATTGTCCCTTCTGGTGGTTACTGGAGCAGATGATGCTCCTCATGCAGAAACTGTTTTTACTATTGATCCCAGAGGCAGGTGGTGTATGGACACTTGCTCCAGTGAGTCTTTGTTTGGATGAGTTAATATTACATGATGCAGTTACAGGGCTGAAACTGGAAGAGTCAAAACATGTGCAGTTGTTTGATGGGATAAATAATGCATAGTGGAGTTGATAATCAAACTAATGCCTTTGAAAAAGACACAGTGTTATTAATGACTTTTTATTTCTTAGATTTGTGCAGCTAATTTTGGTGACATTTGTAATGCAGTTGGGCAAGAAGCCACAGAAAGACTGCTGGTATGTAAAAACCAAATCATTTTGCAAGACCTGTATTTCTCAGTTCAGAAAGTTTAATAATGACTTTTTATTGTCTTCTCTATAAATTAATCGGTGTGCATACCTTTTTTAATTGATTTGGCTAAGGCATTGATTGCAATTACACAGCAAAACTGGCAATTAAGAGAAATGCAAAGTTTTTGTCTTGCAAAACATGTTTAAAAATGTAATTGACAGCAGATATATATACACAGATACATGTATATATATCTAAACACACTTTAGTTACCACTTTTATTTTTCCCTGATCTAGATGATTATTCAATGATCATCAATTCAATTATGATTTTTAGGCCATTAATAATTCTTTCTATTCTTTCTTATTGCAAACAGCTGTACACACATTCCAAATGGAGTGAGTGAGAGACAGATGGGTTTCTTTTCCAATCCTTTTAATTAGTGTGTGCATTTAACCTGTCTCTATAGCTTCTGTTCTTTACTTATTTTATTCTCTCTTGAGTTGTCATTGTCTCCAGTTTTCAAACAAATACTTTGATACTGCTTTATTTAGTCACTAATTAGTTTTGGATTGGCTTATTTTTGGCAGATTCCCAAGTTCTTTGAGCTGTGTTCTGATAGTGTGTGGGGAATGAGGAAGGCTTGTGCTGAATGCTTTATGGCAGTGTCTTACACCGTGTCCCCTGAAGTTCGCAGGAGCAAGCTGTCCCCACTGTTCATCAGCCTGATCAGTGACACCTGCAGATGGGTGAGTGACTCCCTCTGGAATCATGCATCCTCCCAGGCAGATCCTAAACAAATAATGGGCAAGTTTAGTAGTGCTCTGAAGTGCATTTGCTGAGATTAGAGCTTAATGTGCTAAAAACTAATCTGCTCTAATGAGATAGTGTCTTATTTTTCCTCTATCTCAACAGTTTATAAATGTAAATACTCTCCTGAGAAAAGGTTGCTTGTGTTTAAATGGATTAGTTGAAGTACAGATGTCCTTCAAATTTAGAACTTCCAAAAGATTTCTGTACAGTTATTGTAGATACATGCTTAGGTGTGTAACTCTTTGCTTAAGTGCCACTTTTTGGGTAATTGTTTATATTTGGCATTAAATGAAGCTATTATGTTAAAACCAGTTGGTTCTTACTGAAAATTGCACCAAATGTAGTTTTTTCAGCTCTGAGAGTTGCATGAAGCCTGACTGTTGGTCTTACATCACCACAGGTTCGTCAGGCTGCTTTTCAGTCTCTTGGCCCGTTCATTTCTACGTTTGCAAACCCTTCCAGTGCTGGTCTTTACATTCGAGAAGATGGGACACTGAGTATTCGAGCATCAGCACACGATGTGAATTCCAATTCCTGTCAGCCAAGCAATAATATCGCTGTGATGTCTTCCAGTGCAAATGCTGCATTGTCCAGGTAAATCCTGGGAAAGCTGTGGTGTAGTGGAAGGGATTAAAAAGAAGGTATTTGTTTTTGTTGCTTGTCAAGGCTAAAAATCTCCAGTTGAGAATACAGTTCCAGAAAAGGTCTGAAGAGTGAGATCGCACATTTCAGTGTAACCACATTATTGAAAAATTCACTTTGGCTTCATAGGAGGGCAAAGGGTGTTGTGTCTGTGTTACCACTGTGCTTAACCTCACCAAAACATGTGTTACCACCGTGCTTAACTTTGCCAAAACTGGTGAAGTTAAGCATGGTGGTAACACAAATTCTGTCCTGCTTTAGAGAAAAGCCTTTGTTGTTGCTGCTGTCTTCCATGAAGTACTTCACTAAAAACCTCTTGTTACAAAGTACTTAAAGTTTACTTTGTTTCCAGCTCAGAACCAATGGAAATCAAACCAGAATCACCGACTGAGGTGACTTCAGCAGAAGTTCGTACAAAGCTCTCTGAGGACCTAAACAAAGATCCACGGGAAGAAAGTTCAGGTTGCTGTACCAGCTCCGGAGAAGCGTCTCGCTTGTGTCAGGGTGACAAAGCTGCAGCTGGTGCCACGAAGGAGAGCAGTTTTCCGGGGCTGAGCTCCCGGCTGCCGTCTGCCGAGGACGTGTTCAACACGTTCCTGTACTGGCGCCCTCCTCTGCCCGACATCAGTCAGGACCTGGAGCTGCTGCAGTTCAAGGCTGAGAAGCACAACGATGCCTGCTCTGTGCCGTGTAATAACTGTGTGGCTAGCAGTGAAATAAAAAAGGTTCTGGAAAGCTTACAGGAGCACATAGATGATCCAGATGTTCAAGGTAAGGCTCTGTGACAGTAAAATCGTGTTTTCTCTGAGCAGGTTTTCTGGCCTTTACAAACCACTTGACTGCATTTTAATTGGTATTCATAGGGTGATAAATGAGTAGTAAATTAAAGTAGAAGGTTATGCAACAGCTTTTTTCATAAGACCTGAGTTATTTATAGAGCAGCTGGGGAAATGTTCCTGGCTTCTGTTTGCATGAAAAATAAATTGATCTAACTACAAAAGGGAAAACAGTTTGTTAAAGACAGTTTTAGCAGGTTTTGAGTACTGTAGGTACTGTGGGTTTAGTGACAGTGGTGCTACCTGTTACAAGCTGAATTCATCTAATATGGGCTGACTGAGAATAGCCCTAATTTCAAGTTCTCTCTCCTTAACCACCTGAAACAGGCCCTTTGTTGAAAGCATTGGAAGGATTTTGGCCTGACAGTGGGATCTGTGTTTCCTGGACGAGATCCCTCTTGTCAGCCATAGTCAGCTCAGTTTCCTGTTTCACCAAGTCTCTTGAGTGTTCTGTAGTAAAAGGCCTTTACCTTTCCAAGAGCAAATGTTTGCTAATACAGCATTTCTGTGCAGCTCATATTGGGCTATCTTTTATCTTTTCAGATGAGTTCATTAAAAGTTTAATGCCTTTAAATGCAGAAAGGAAACTAAATAACCATCTTTTGCTTTATACAGCTCAGGTCCAAGTGTTGTCTGCTGCTCTCAGAGCTGCTCAGTTTGATTCTGTTGGTGACTGTGAGACCAAAAAAATGGAAGAAAGTAGAGACAATCTTCAGAACAAAATGATTTTGGATGAAACAGCTGTTTCAGATGCTGCCTGCAACCAGGTACAGGGGGACACTCTTTCATCCCCTGCCTCCCAGGATGACATCAGTGACCAGTCAAGCACCAGTGTGCTGAAAAGCATGGTAAGAACACGTGCTCTGTGTCTGAGCTGTGTGGGGTCTGGAGTCTCTGGCATAACTGACCCACTTTTGATCCAAAGTGTTTGAACATTACTAGACCACAGCTATCATATTCTACTTACTCTAATCAAAAAAAGAAAGGCCATGAAGGGTTATCATTTCTGTTTGTACCCCAATGACCCAGGAGTTAAAGTTTTGCGGTAGTATTGTATGTAATTTTTTTTTCTGATTAAGTTCTGTTGAATATAGTTTAATTTCAATAAAAACTATTTAAAAGTAAGTATCTAAAATGTGTATGAATGTTGGGTTTGTGATGTTAGATTGCTTTCCTTAGAAGTAAATCTTAACTACTGCTGCCCTTGTTGCTGCTACAGTCTCTGCTTCAGGGTGTAGCTGTTGTCTTTTTTGTACTTGCATAAACACACTGAACAAGGCTCTGCCTGTGCAAGGCTTTGCCTGTGCAGGGCTGTTCTGAATCTGAGCTCCTTGGTTCTACACTGTGATGCTTTGAAATAGCCCAAACAGTACCAAGTCTCCTTCATTTCACTACCTGGTACCTTTTACAGGACTCAGAGGAGCAACACAGAGGAACCAGTGTGTTTTTGAGGAAAGAGCAAGAAAATAATCCACCATTTGAAGATGACAAGTCAAAATTACAGGTGATTTAAATGGGATCCAATGGATTTAATGGAGTACTTGAATACAGTTCATCTTACACTTAATGCAGTGATACCTTCTGCAATGGGTCAGTTGCAGAATATGAAGAAATTCTCCAGAATTCAAGGAGAATCCTGTTTTAAATGAGAAAATTAGAAACCTTCTGTTGCCTTTTTGGTGCCTTAGAGGCAACCTGTGCAACCAAGGTAGGCACAGACTGTCCTGTTCTGTCACTGATTTACTGTTTGGCATCATCAAAGAAGGAATTTTCAGCTTGATTGATGCAAGGTGTTGATAAAGCCATAGTGACTGTTCATTGCTGACTGCTCTGTCCTAATGAGAGGACAAATAACCGTTGGAGTCACATACCCTTGGACAAGACACAGGGGGTGTCTTGTCTCTTGTGTTTTGATGCTGGCTGCTTGCTAGAACTGTAGCACAGCAGCTGTGTTTTCTTTCTGCTCTTAAACTGAAGTGTGTCTGTCTGTAGGACATCATCCCTCAGCCTTTACTGGACCAGTACCTGTCCATGACTGACCCTGCTAGGGCCCAGACTGTTGACACTGAGATTGCCAAGCACTGCGCCTACAGCCTGCCCGGGGTGGCCCTGACTCTGGGCAGGCAGAACTGGCACTGCCTCAAGGACACCTATGAGACACTGGCTTCAGATGTACAGGTAAGAAAAGAAAGTTTTGTAACAAAAAGTCAGAAGTTTGAGGAGGAGGTTTTTTCTTCAGTTTGTACTGTAGTTATATCACGTAATTTCATACAGAAGAATAAACGTGCTTTAGAAATATAGAATTCCAGATTTAAATCAGATATGATTAACACTTTTTACTAGCCCTGTTTGTCCTGCTCAGTCCTCACACAGGGTAGTTCAAAAGCTTGTTTACTTCACTCATGGTGCCTCATGTGGCTCCTTTGCTGGCCTGTTTGCAGTGGAAGGTGCGGCGCACTCTGGCGTTCTCCATCCACGAGCTGGCTGTGATCCTGGGGGATCAGTTAACAGCTGCTGATCTGGTGCCAATTTTCAATGGCTTCTTGAAAGACCTGGATGAAGTGCGTATTGGTGTCCTCAAACATCTGTATGACTTCCTCAAGGTAGGAAACTTCTCAACATAAATTTTTTTCTGATTCCATTGTATGAAGAGTTTTTGAATGAGCTGTGTATGTCTCAGTATCTAATTAATGTTTAGTTTTTTGCAATGCTACCATTTTGTGTGTGTGCCTCTATTCCTTCTTTTAATGTGCCTCACTTCTCTTTTCTCTCATATCCCAACAAAATACGAAGCTGAAAACCCTTTGTAAATGTGGTTGTAAAAACTGCTGGCTGTTGTAAACCAGGAAAGTTAACCCAGTAGCAATTGGTGTTTGGGGCTGGGAGAGAAAAGAGCAGATCCTGGTGGGCTGCTGTGGAATACACACAGATCCTCAGCTTTTGGTTACTCATTCTCATGCCCACAGATGGTGCTTTGGATGTTGCTAAAGGGATGACTTCTTGTCCTTTGGGTGTCACTTGTGTGTGTCCAGGCACTCAGCTGATTGTGCAGTTTTTAGGAAGCACCTGGTCATTGGTCTCTTCCTTTCAAATAGGAGAAGGCACATAGGTGTGAATAGTGACACACCAGAGTACTGCAAGTTTAAAGTTTTATCAGTTTTATACCAGTAATGTTTTTCCTTTAGCTACTTCATGCAGACAAAAGGCGAGAGTATCTTTACCAGCTGCAAGAATTTGTGGTGACTGATAACAGCAGGAACTGGAGGTTTCGTTACGAGCTGGCAGAGTATGTAATTTTGTTAACTTCTGATTTTTAACCTGTATTACTAACTTGGAAATAAGCAATTACAGTCAGAAGTTAGCACATCTTGATTAGGAGCTAAAAGTTTACAATCATTCTTTAGGAAGGAAAAAGCTGATTGTTAGGGTTGTTTGGGGGGAGTCAAGGGCATTTGGGGTTCTTGGGTTTTTTATTTTTCACAAGTTGTGTTGTAATGTGTGACTGAAACTTAAATGTCTGGTTTTACTAAAATAGAGATCTAGTTCACTTGCAGCTGATGAAACATAGCAATCTGATAGATGCTATTCAGTAAGACTTTATTAGTTCAAGACTCCCTTGCAAAAATTAATGAAACACATGTAAAAACTTGGGTTTTTAAAGTGTAGGAAAGAAAAACCAGTTCTCAAAAAATAAGTTTGTTCTTTTGATATGTCTATAAGATTGGGTATCTAACAAAGGTAGATTAACATCCCACAGTTCTTTTTCTACAAGCTCTGTTGGTATCTGAAGCACCATTGTAGCCATAGTTGGCAGCTGAAGTCTGACCTTTGTGTCTGTGTTTCTGTGTTTGGACTGTTGAGGCCTCGCTCTCTCTTTGTAGTTTGGCACAACAAACTCACAGTGGTACAGAAGCTACCTGAGCCCTGGGGAGCTGCCACTGCCTGGGTTCTGTGTGGCTGCTGGTTCTGTGCTGGTTCTGTGGCTGGAGTGAGTTCTGTGTGGAGTGGAGTGAGTTCTGTGATAGGAATTATTTTCTGAAACGTAGATTTCTACACTGAGGTTAATACTCAGGTTTTGCTTTGCAAGAATGTACAGAGGACTGGTTGGAAGGTTAAAAGAGCTTCTCATGCTTCTTTTTGGTTCTTTTGGATAATGTTGATACACTGGTACATGTAGTTTGGATCTCAGTTTCTCTTGGCCTCCCTGATGGATTAAAGCCTCTAACAAGTGAAGAGCAAACTGCTCAAGGGCTCTCTAGTAACCCTGGTGCTTTGGTGCTCCTTCCCCACCTGTAAGAGCAGGTGAATGGCAGCAGGCTGGAGCTGCACTTGGTACAGTTAATGATTTCCTTTGTGTTCCAGGCAGCTGATCCTGATCCTGGAGCTCTACAATCCCAATGATGTCTATGACTACTTAAGGCACATTGCACTAACTCTGTGCTCCGATAAAGTTTCAGAAGTTCGGTGGATCTCCTTCAAACTGGTAGGGGATTTAGTTCACTTCCTGGCAGGAGAGCAGGAAAAGGGTCCTGGAGAGGATACCTGAAATCACTGTTTTTTCAGACAAGTAGGATAAATAGGGATGTTTTGATGAGCACAGAAATCAATATGGAAAAAAGCGAAATGGAAATTTGATAAAATATTTTGGGTTGTCAGACTGCCACAGATGTTGACATTTTTCTCTGTGGTTATATGTGAATGAGAAATCTTTTGAAGTGAATGAAAGCCAGTATATGTGATTTGGAAAACCTTCTCCCAGTTCTGAGGGGAAAAAAAAACCAAACAAAACACAGAAAAACGAATTACTGATCTTTCCTCAAAGTTGATTTAATTTGTTAGGAAGCCTACGAGCACAGCTGAATACAGTGTCCTTTGAAGAATTCAAATGAAATGATGCCTTTTTAAGTCTGCAGCTGAAGTTTCATTTCTTCTTTTTGTTCTCCTCCTTTTGTCATTCCTTTGGCTCACAGGTTGTAGCAATACTGCAGAAGTTCTATGCAAACAGTGCCAGTGCCCTGGGATTGAATTTCATCAATGAGCTCGTAGTGCGGTTTCGCCACTGCTCCAAGTGGGTTGGGAGACAAGCCTTTGCCTTCATTTGTCAGGTTGGAATGTTCTCTCTCTCTTTCTATGTGTACATTAAATTTGGGGCTTTGCAGCAATTTGGACAAAACTGAAATTTGAACTCACAATTTTTTTGGTTGTTTTTGGTTTGGTCAGAGTCACTGTGGTCTCTGGCATCTGGCTGTCCCACCCCAGGCTGCATCCCTGTCTGGGTCTGAGCTTCCAGCTGCCACAGCTGATCCTTGGACTATCTGGTATCCCAGTGGCAAAGCCAGGAATTAGGTCCCAAACAGAGATACATTTGTTTAATCCCTGGCTGTGCTAGGCTAAAAGATCACAAGAGCTCTTCACATCACCAATGGGTGCTGGATGCCAGGAACTATTTCCCTCTTTACTGCCACCACTCCCTCCCTCCAAACCAAAAATGCTTACTTGGGTAACAGTGAGGAGCAAGGGTTGAACATTCAAATGGAAAAGGGTGATGACAAGCAAGAGGGCAGTGTGTCCTGAAACATTTTTGAAAGAAACTCATCTGCTCTTCCTGGCCCATCTTTGGCTGAAATTCAAAATGGTGAGACACAGGGTGGGCTGTTCTGGTTCAGAACTTTTTTAACAGGCCAAATTAAAGACAAGGTGGAAAGAAATGAAAGGAGTGGCAAATAGTGAATTTTTAATATGAATCTTGCTTTTTCTGTTGTGTGTCTGTCTTGTAGGCTGTAGTGGAAGAGGAGTGCATGCCTGTGGACCAGTTTGTTGAACATTTACTCCCCAGCCTTCTCAGCCTTGCATCGGATCCTGTGCCAAATGTCAGGGTCCTGCTGGCCAAGGCTCTCAGGCAGACATTGCTGGAGAAAGGTGTGGTCCTTCATTTCCTTAGAGATCCAGCACCTTGGGAATGCTGGCTCTCCTCTGCCAGCACAGCTCTTGTAGCTCAGCCACTTGCAAGGCTGTGACACAGAACCGCGCACTGTAATCTAGGATTTAAATTCAGATTTGAGAGTGCTCGAGTGATTTAAATTCAGATTTGAGAGTACTCGAGTGGCTCTGCAGCCTTGGAAGGTCGGTGTTGATCCCCCCGGAGGGCTGGAGCTGCCGCGGCCGGTGCTGCGGGTGCCGAGCGGCCCCACACGAGGGCAGTGCGGCCCCGCGTTCCTCTCCAACACCCAGCTGGGTTATTCCACTGCATCGCCGCTGCAATTTGTGTGCTGCCCTCTGATCATTCAGAGGAGCAAGCACAGAAATCGCCTGTATTTTTCTCAGGATAAAGTACTGAGAAGGTTTTGGAATGCATTGTACAGTTGCAGCTTCCTGTTGCTCATTGATACATTTTTATTTAGGGCTCAGCAAAAGCAGTTTATCTTAGAAGTATTTAAGTACCTAATAAGATGAATCAGAAGCAGCATATTTCTCTTTCTCTGTCAGCTTCCTTCTGTAGGGAGGCTAAAAGCTGGATAAGGTGTCCCAGATGGTTTTGGCATTCTCTGTATTTCTGCACTATTTATGCTCTAGGATTTATTCCTTTGGATTTGTTTAAAGTTGTCTTTTTTTCTCCCCTTATTCCAGCTTATTTTAAAAGTGTTGGCAATCCTCATCTAGAAGCTGCAGAAGAGACCATTCTAGCCCTGCAATCTGACAGAGATCAAGATGTGTCATTCTTTGCCACCATAAAACTAAAACAGGATAACATGGACAGTATCACCATTGAAAAGCAAAACTAGGGGGTTATTCTGTAATGAAGGCTGAACAGCAGGATGGTTTTTCACCTTGTTTCTGTCAGTGTGAGTAATGAGGACAGATAAGGTGAGTTTTGTTACCTATTTGAGCAAAAAGTGGGTGTTGAGAAATGTTAGTCTTCATTTCATGACCTTGTTTCATCTACAGCAGTGTGTTTGATTCCTGTGAGTGATTCCTTCCTTTTGGTTTTCCCTTTTTTAAATGGAGGTGATAACTCTGACCTCACCTGCACTTCAGTATTGCCTGTAAAGTCTTACACCACACTCAGTGTTTCAGCATAAGTGGAATTTACATTTCATTTTTTTAACAGAGTATTTCCGTTAGTACAAGTTTGCTATAAGCTTAAAAAGGTTGCTAAATCTTAAAACCTGATTATAGCAAACTTTTCTGAAACTGTTCTTCCTCACTTTTATTATAATCTTTGTACTGTTCCACCTATTGCATTTATTTGAAAAAAAAGGTGTATATATGTGAATAGTTTTGAATTGTAACAAAAAATTTTGAAGAACTTAATTCTGTATCAGTGGGAAAAGCTCAAAAATAATTTCATTTTTAAAGTAGTTACACTGCTAGAATTAAGCATGAGTCATTTTTATGTGTGATATTTTTCAAAGCACAGAGAGCTCAAGATTCTTTGTGTATTGTGAGGTTTTTATTAGTTTGTTCCTTCTGAGCTATACCCTTACAGTGTTAACAGGTCATAATAGCAACATTTCTGACTGCCCTTACAGGTGTTCACAGGTCAGTTTTTGTTGCTGCTGTCTCTCCCAGGAGCAGGTAGGCTGGAGATTTCCTCAGTGGAAAAATTCCTCATTGTGCCCCAGGAAAGGTCACTGGAGTTGAGAGGTTCAGTTCTGTGACAGGAGCTGGAGCTGTTCAGGGATGTTAGTTACAGGCTTGAGTCTTTGCTTTACATGCACACCTCATTTAACAAACACCTTCTAACCTGTCCAGTGGTTAAACCCCAAACAGCTTTTCCTGGGAAACAAAGGAGCTCTAAATTCTGCAAAACCCCAATGCAGAAATGTTCTAAGGAAAGGTGGTGCTGCAGTTTGCTCTGCAACCTCTGTGGGTTGTAGGGCAGGGTCTGGGGCAAACACCAAGTGAGACATGTAAGGTGAAGTGGGATGTCTCCTGTCTGTTGGAACAGGGGCTTGAAAGAAAGAGCTGAATTGTGTTAGTCAAATTGAGTAGCCTCAAAAAATTATAAAGTATCCACTTCTGCTGGACTCTGTCTTCTCTTGGATCCCAAATATGCAATAATGTGGGTCCTGGAAAAAAAAACAGTCTTTTTTAATTGAGGAACTTTGTCCTGCTCAAAACCTAATGCTTCAATACTAAAGAAATGGTTTTATGTGATAACAGTTACTTTTTCTGAGAGCAGAGTTCTTTCTCCTCAGCAGACCTGTGTCCTTATTTCATGTTCCATAGTAAGTAGCTCACATGGGGGAAGGTTTTCACAGAAATACTGTTTTGGTTTTGTTTAAATGTGGCTTGTCTGTAATACAGTGAGTAAGTTCCTCAGCTGGGTTCTGTATGTTGGGTGGGCTCACTTTTGTATGAGTTAAGCAGTCATGTATTATAATATGTACAGTATTTGTAACAAATTGTTTTCTTGTAAGATCACAAAATGCTCTGTAGAAGATGCAGGCAGAAATATCCCACTGCTATTGCAGCAAACAATGTAAACTCTGCAACTTTTTACATTTAATTTTTTACAGTTTTTTTTTATAATTTAAAACAAATGCTTCTTCAGTACAGACTTTTTATGATTGCAATTTCTTAACAAAAAGATGCCTCAAGTTAATTTTTTCTAGTTCTCATATCTTTTTCTAATGCTGGCATTATACTGATATTTTCTAACAGTTCAGATTTTCTAAGGCCTTTCTGACAAGGTTTCACTTCTGTTTTTTATTATCAGTTCATTAAATTTCTCAGCACTGAACAGATTTTTTTAAGTGTGTGTATATGTAAGTATGTTTGAAATATACTGTATATAAATTAAATACCTTGAACATTAACCCAAGCCAGGTTGCTGGTTGTCAGCTCACCTCCAATACTTATCTTGACTTGCAATAATCCACTGGAAAACACAAGCTTCCATAGGTTTTAGCATGTTTGGCTAGTGTTCAGTAGGAGTTTTTACTAGGATATGTGTAAAGGGTAAGCCACCAGCTATAAAAGTTCACTAAAAGGCTGAACAAAGTTCTTTGTTTTTTAACAATATTTTGGTACCTCTCTGGCTCCCCAATTCAGGTGGATTTTGAATGAGGCGATTTCAGTCGAGCATTTAAAACCTCCTGTTACAACTCCACAGTTGCATGCCCTAATGGGGGCCAGCACAGTTCTGGGATGGGTTTTTTGTAGCCAATGTGCAGGTCTGTTACCCAGATTTACCCTCTGCAAGTTTGTCTTTTTGGTTTAGTTTTAAACTAGAAATTATTTCAGCATGACTAAAGGCCGCACTTTATGTCTTGTCCTAGACAAATGTATGCAATGAGTGTGTTCATGTGCAGTTCTCTGGGTTGTTTAAATTATGCAAAAATATGTATTTAAAAAGCCAGGTGGAGCAAAGTTAGGTAGTCCATCACTTTCACAGCAGCAGTAAGAATATCACTTTGCAGCATGTCTAGCTAAGGAACATGACAATAACAGTAGTTGGTGCAATATTGCTGGGATGCTGTAGGGAATGATCCAGCACTTTTGTAATCCAAAGCATGTTGGCCACGTTGCTTAGGTTTGAGGCTCACTGGTGGCCCTGGTGCACGTGACAGCTGTGTCAGTACATGGTGGTGTTTAGAGCCCAGTTAAGAGGGGACACTCTGGAAGTGTCATTCATTTGTCAGAATAAAGAATCTATGTAACTTTCTATTTGTATTTATCTCAATAAATCCTGTGACTGTTTTATAAACCAACTTGTGGTAACTGATTTTTGTCATGGCTGAGATGGAGTGTGTTTCTTGGTTAATGAAACCTGTCCTGGGTGTAAACACTGTTGGCTGTCAGACCAGGGCTGAATGTGAAATTCTTCATGCTGTGTAGTAAAAGAATCTAAAATGTGCCATCAATTCCTGGACCTTTCCCTGCCTGTGGGGATATGGAACTTAAAGGGGAAGCCTCCCTCCAGGCTCAGGCAGCAACTGAGCAGAGTTTTGTTTTCTTGGCAGCTTCACACCATGGTTGGTCTTATCTTACCTGTGAAATCCAGTCTGCTGCACATCTCCCTATGGAAGCTGAGTGTTGGAACTTGGGAGCAGAGACCTGTCCTTGCTTTGGCGTTGCACAAACAACTTTTTTAGCTCAGGGAATTTTTAAGGAGAAAGAAAGAAAAGCTGTTGTTACACCTGTTCCATATTTATCAATAGACACCAGAAGCTCAGAACACTGTGGCAATTGTTACATTCCCTTCTTAAAGTGAACCAAATGAACAGAAATTGTTAAATGCCAGAGTACAATACAGCTTATAAAGCCCAACAGACATCAGGAAACTGGTGCTGATTGGGCTCTTACGTGTTTTCCTCTTGCTTAGGAAAGAGAATTGTAGTCAGCTTGCAATCTCCCTGACATTGTTCCTGATGGAAGCAGACAAAAAGTACCAATGAAACAGAAGTGCTGCAATTTAGTTAATTTATGCAAAACACAATCAGCATTCAAACTGGGAGTTACCAAGCAGAAGTGTATTGATAGAAAAGCCAAAATACTCTGTGCATAAATTGTGAAATATTAAAACAGGATTTCAAAGAGACTCCTGGAATTCGCATAACTCTAGGCAAGAGAAGGTTCAGGAGGGAATTTTGTCACTGTCAGATTCATGAGGGAGGGGAGAGGGGCTGTGATTTAGTCCCCAGCACTCAGGCCATGCCTCCATGTGCTGCAAACCAGTGCAGCTCTGCTGTGGCACAAGAGCTTGGAGCAGTAAGGGAAAAATAGAAGCAGCTTTTTCAGAAGAGTAATTAGCAGGGACAGTGATTGCTTATGAGAGATGGCTGCTGAGGAGAGGATGGAGAGAGAAGAGCAGTGAGGAGGTGGCAAAGGCCTGAGAGAAATGGAGCTGCAAGATGAGCTGGGGCACACAGTTCCAAAGGTAATCTCTGTAGCAGAAACCACATCCACACACTTTCTCTGCCTTCATTCTCTGAATTTGCAGTGTTGGGTTGTAACCACCAACTGTGTTCAAAGGCAAACAGAAGCCAGCAGTGAGCTGTGCCTGAGGATCTGCTGACCAGTAAGGTTTAGGGAGGGTGGTGGTTTGCAAAGGGGAGCCAAAAGTTATTAATTTCCTACTCTGCTTCCAGCAGCCTGTTTAGGCCGGTTTGATGCCTAAGCCAGGCTGCAATTGAGGTTTGTGCTTTGGTTTCCCTTTAAGTTCCAGTTCCCTGTACACTGTTCTGTTTGCAGCATTTGCTTGACATGACTGTCTGGTGTGGGTTGCTGGTGTTTTTCTGGAATTCCTGTGTGTGCAGGAGCTAATAAAGGAACCATCAGCTCAGAAAAGCCCATAAATACAGTTCTGGTGGCTTGGGATGAGAAAGGCAGAGATCCCTTGGCCGAGCCTCTTCCGTGGAATTTCTGATGCTATTTCAACTCATTTGGTTTCCTGTAGCCAAGCAAGCACTGAGGTCAAGCAGAAGTCAAGGTATAAAAATTCACAGCTATGAATGCCCTTACCTAGGAGCTGCCATGTGTTAGAGGAATGATCTAGACCATAGCAGTTGTCTTCTGTCCCCTGATGAGTGTTTGTATGCATAATTCAAACGTGTGCATGTGTTTGAATTCCAGCTTTTATTGATTGAATTGGGCTCTGATAATAAACAGTATAAATAAATCAGAAGGGAGTTAAAGCACTGATTTGCTGGGGGGTTGAAATTAAAATGAGTGCAGTGACCTCGAGCAGAATGTAATTTCAGAAGTGCCTGAAATATGCTGATGACATAAAATAAGGCTGAGGAAGTTGGAGGGGCAGAGGAACAAAACAAACTCATTCAAAATGATTTGGATTTATCAGGATTACAGGTAGGTAAGTGGCTTATGCAGTTTATTGTAGGTAAGTGTGAGGTAATGAGGCTAGGGACCAAAAGTAATCAGAGTGCAGTTGGAGTGAGAGTGGTGTGCAATGTGGATCAGAGTGCAGTTGGGAGGGCAGGTGCAGCTCTTGTCATTGGTGTCAAACATGCAGGAATCCTCTCACGCTGCTTTGGCAAAGCAGAGGCTCAGATGTGTCTGGTGGTTTGTACATGAAGAGAGGAGAATCCAGCTTTTGATGTTACAGCAAGCATGATCTGTTACTGAGCTGCCTAATAGTTCATCACACTGATCTCAGAACAGAAAAATTAAAAAATGCATTGTTTTGGACTGATGAGCGCCCTGACAGCCACAGGAAAGCAAAGAAAAACTGGTGAATCCTTCCAGCTGGCTGATCTAGAGGTAGATTCTGTGGTTTTGAGAGTACTTGTTTTCTTCTGGTTTTCTTTCCTTCTCTTTAGTCCTAATGTCTGTTTTATTTTTTTTAAATGTTTCATTTATCCCCTAAACTGTAAGCTTTAGATTCTTCTCAAGTAGCTGTGGCCAAGCAGCTTTTGAAACCAAATCAAAGGCAGAAACAATAAAAGAGCTCGGTGTTGAATTCTGTCGATGTCCCCTCAGCTTTTATTGTCCTGACAGAATCCATATTATGTGTCCTCTGTTTAAAAGGGCTTTCTCTAACTTGACCTATATTTCTAAGTGTAATTTTTACACCTATTTTTCACCAAAGAAATTAGATATTTGAAAATATGATTTTCTTGTCTTACCTTTTAGTGCCCCAGTTTCACATATATCCTGAAAGTTTCCCAGTAGTTAATAATTTCCAGTATCTTAATGCCTATCATTAAGGGCATATCAATAACAGTTGTCTTTTCCTCTGAGCTCTCCATGCTGCATCCCATGAAATCCTTTATTGTATGGAAGTCACAGCTTCAGTTTGCCACAGCTGAGTAAGACATTGAGGAGCTACAGGGAAAACTGAACTGGCAAGGACAGAAACTAAGGCAAGTCACAAATTATAACTTAATCTCCTAGCCTAATCCTCATGTCATTCACACCAGAATTAAATCAGGAACAGTGAAAGAATCCTTGGGGAAGTAAGAGATGCACTTGAGAATTTTTCTTTTTGGAGTATCTTCAGGAGTTTGTGGCCTCTGATTGATGTGGTACCCCTGCCTGGGATCCTGGGAATGTGCTAGATGCCCTGTGAGATGAGCTCTCCCCCCACCCAGATGTGGCTCTTGCTGTGATTTTGATGTTGTTACAGTGATCAGGACAGAAGGATGCCCTCCATGTTTGGGTATTCATTGGTTCTCCACGGCAAAGGATCAGTGTTTGCTACAATCTGCAGCCTCTGAGTGCTGTTGTCAGCTTGGGCTGTTGTCACACACTTCACTAATACCCTCCAGTAATTTTATTTCTTATTCACATACACACTTAATGTCCTTAGTCATTAGACTGAAAAATGTTAACCTTGTCATAGTGACTGGAAGCAGAAAAGTCCATTTAATTCTCAGGGGAATGAATTCCAATTTTCTGCTTGTCAGAAAGTGGCATTTTACATATTTTTCTCTTTTTCCCCCACCAGTTTAGTGCTAAATTTAAATGTGTGTGTCATAGGAATAGACCTTTAGTCAGTTCTAAACACCCCAAAAGCTTTGGCAGGGGTCCACTATGTGAGAGTCTTGACCAAGAGCTGCTGCTAAAGCTCATTTCAGGCACTGCAGAGAACAGGGGGGTGAGAATGAAAAGTTAAGAGAGAAGAGGTCAGCCTAGAGGGCACATTAACATTGCATGTCAGGATGCATCTTTTCCCCCAGCAAATATGGATGGATGAAAAGCAGCTCATCTGGAATAAAATGTCCAATGAAGAAATAAATTACGTTAATCAAGCAGACTAGTACTAATATTTGTCATTAAGATGTGACATCTTCTAATTAATGTCATAAACTACTGTGAGCCTTTAAAAACCATACTGGTGGGAAGGGAAGTTGTCTGCAGATACTGAGTTCCCTGTTCTATGAAAGAGAAAAGCTTGTCTTGAAAAATAGATGGCATTTATGGCAAGAGAAATAATCCTCCCACAGATTACAGCTGTTCACTGCACTGCTGTGCTGGTGGTCTTATCTCATCAGTGGATGTTTTATATGGTTCTTTTTATTTTAATTTTTGGATACATTTCCATAAGGCTGTTTGGAGGAGGACATTGTGTACTTGGAGCTGAATGTATTTTGAGAAAGAGACACCACTACAAAGAACTCTGAGTTTAAATTGCAAAGATGGATGAAGTAAAAATGAGGGATGGATATTTTGCTTTTTACAGATGGGAGCTGAAGCAGGGGAGGTGACTGTTGTGGCCAAAGTCACCCTGGGAGTCCATGGAATTGCATCCTGATCTTTGAAGTGCAGTTCCAGTGTTTTACCATATATTGTGTTCTGTTCCCTTGCTGCTGAATGTGGATTTGATATGCACATGTGTAATGAGCCAAGCATGTTCTGCATATGTTTAGCCAAATTGTGACCTCAGGGACATGAGGGGAGGGCTCCCTGGTCTGGTTAGGAGAGCTTCCATGCTGGGCTCATCCAAGGACTGCAAAGCAGTGTTGGCATTTACTTTAAGACATTAAAGTCTTTCTACTGCCTGTTTGGTGTTTTAGCATCTGTGGGCTCTGGAGAGGCCTGGCAGGGCAGTGGGTGACGCTGCATGGCTGATTGTGTAACCTTGTGTACTGTCTGAGCACCAGATTAATGATTAGTGTGTAACAAATTAATAAATCAGTACCACAGACAAATAAACATCCATTCCAGGGGCCTCTCAAATCTCTGGGGGAGAAGGGAGACCTGCAGGCATTACATTCTCCACTGGACACAAATGCCTCTGGACTCTGTGCTATCCTGACACCTTACAGAGGGAATGTACACTGGAGATTAATTCTATTCCATAGGTGATTCAATATGTACTGGGAAAAAACTGACATTTTTGGCTTAGTTTTGTTGTATGCAGATGTTGCAGGGGAGGGTGAGTGGTCAGCACGAGTGGGCTCAGGAGGAGCAAGTCCCATGTGCTGCCTTCCTGCAAGGCCCTGGCATCCTGCCCTGAAGGGGTTTATCCACAGGGACTCATTTCAGACAATACCTTTGAAGTCTAAGGATAAGATCTCATTGCCCAAGCTCCCTCTGTAGCTTTGTGAAGAACAAGGATCCTGGTGCATTGTTTAAAGTCTGAACTTGGACTGCAGGCCTGAATCCTGAGCAGAGTTTAAAGGTGATGCATGTGGCACATCAAACACTGCTGCCCTGAGCCTGTCTCAGCCAAAACCAGGCAACAAATTGAGTTACTGCCTTGTCATTGTCAGGCTGGCAGAGGCAGAAGAATTTCTGTGCATCTGGCCTTGTTTTTCAGAAATAAAAAGCATTTAAAGTTGGTGTGATACATTATGGAATGCAGGTAACTAATGCCCTCGTAACGACCAAAGGGAGAATTCAGACAGAATTCAGGTGTGGTTTCTGAATCTGTACAAACACCTACAAATCCAGAACAGGACAGGGGAGTAAATAAATCCCTGATTGGCCTGACTGATTTTTTCATTCTTCTTACATAAGTGTGTGTGTGTGTGTACTTCTGTGCTATGCTTGGGGCATAATTTATGTATTGTAATAAATAACGGGTATATGTGTGCATTATTGGAAGGGACAATAAGGAAAGGCAGTTGATGAAATTGAATTTTGCATAATAAAGCTGTCATTTTTTTGGGGAAGGCTGTAGTCATCAGGAAAGTGAAGCTTGTTTGTTTTGTTAGTGTTGTGAGAGACCCAAGTTGGGACTATAGTCTCCTAACACTTTCTATTTTTATATCTCCTTGTATTACCCCACGAGGTTTGGGCAAGACCAGGTGAACAAACCAGTGTTTTGGAACCTGAGGTATAGGACAAACTCTGCAGTCTGCCCTCATGGGGACTTAGGAGGCTTACAAGACAATGTTGTGTGCTCATCTACTTTTCCAGTAAAAATGTATAAATCATCATTATAGAGCTCTTCTTCAAAAGAGAAAGATTTGGCTTACTAGGTTTGAAGAGCCATTCTCATATTTGGATACTTCTACACATCCATGACCACTCTTGCATGTGCTTTAAGTCCAGCAATACTGCCAAGCACACACATGAAATGAATATAAAATATATTCCAAATAATTGCAGTATTTATGTTATTTGGTTTCTTCTGTGTTCCAGAAACCCTCAAGAGCTGGTTAACTCCAGCAGGACCAGTGAGCTGAGAGGGGCACAGGGAGTACAGGGTCTGGCTGTCCAACAGAACCAGTGTTCCCTTTACCTGGCACCTGGCTCAAGACTCCCAAAAATTGTAAGTTAAAATAAATTTTCCTACTTTAAATATTCAAGGCCCATCTCCTGGAGCAGGGTTGTCCAACCCAGCAGCACTGCTGCCCCTGCACCCTGCTGTCCTGTGCAGAAGCAGCAATGCCAGCCTGACTTCTCAGGCCTTGGGCTTAACCAGCAAGGGCTGCTCTGTTGCCTCAGAGAACTCCCAGATCTGCCTGTGGCTACAGCCAGGGAGGAAATGATGGGGGGAGATCTCCGTGTCCAAGTGAAGCCATAAACTGTGCCCCTCCAGGCTTCCTCCCATGCTGGTCAGTTGGATCTCAGCTCCTCCCGAGAGACTGTAAATCTGCGGGGTTTGTTCATTAACCAGTGCAATGCCAAGATGGGAGCACAGAAATCACACAGCTTTCACTGAAACAAAGGACATTGCTGCGCTCTGGCAATAGCAGCATAATAGCTGTTTATTTTTTCCAGACAGAGACTGGAGCTCTCTGGGGTTTTTTGGGCTCTTGCTTTATTTTTGTTTTGCTCCAGCTTTTAAGGATGAGAATGTTGTGTCTGACGAGTGTCAGCGAGCAGAGGAGATTCACGAGCAGAGCTGGGCTCGTCTTGCTCCCCGGTGAGGAATAAAAGCTTTGCCCGTCTCTCACTTCGGGAGGAGAAGGGAGGGCTGCGGGACGTGCGAAGGCATTGTCGGCTCGGGGTCAGGCTGCAGCAGCGCGGATTAGCCGGGTGTCACTCGGCAGCCTGCAGGCATCGCCGGGAAAGCCGCAGACACAAATGTGCGTGCGGGGGGCGAGGGCTGCTCTCCACATTGATGGTCTTTCGGGAAAGCAGTCAGGAAAATGGACTGAATAGAGAGCCCTTTATCAAAGGAGAAAAAATGGCCACTTCTACAGCCCTGTGTTGGAATGATAGTGTTATTAGAACTGTTAAAAACTTTGATTTACAAGAGCTGTGTCCACATTTAATCCCATTCTTGTACCTGCAAGTCTGATCTTGCACCCAGGGAAGCTGCTGTCAGTTGAGCCACCAAACTGGAAGTGTGGTGCTGGTGGGGAGTGAAGAGTCTTTGTTCTGTTTATTTCTTCATGGTTGCATCTGGTTTTGTGCTTTGAAGTCCACAGGTTTCTTTCAATATTTAGTGAATTTTTAGTTTATTTCACTTCTTTAGTGAAGCAGATAAAGCATTGAGGGGGAAAATATGGTGGGAGGGGCTAAATTCAGAATCACTTGGGCCACATACACAACCTGTGACCACAAGGTGTAAAAGTGTAATTTCCATTAGTGAAAGCACATTGTATTGACCCATCACTTCCAAATTTCAGCTGGATCTCATCTGTAACTGCAGAGTGCAGCTCACCTAAAACAGGACACGTGAGGTTAACAAAGTTGTTATGTTTGAAAATTATTTCTCAATATCACTTGTGTTTTCCATGTATGACTGAGGAATGGGTTTTGTTCACTTCCAAGCCAATCAGTTTCACAGCACAACAGTATCAATTTCCAGAACAGTTAAAGTTTTTCCAGTATGCTCCTGTGTAATGGTCTGACCTGCTTTCAGCTAAATGACAATTTGATGGGATGTGAAAACCACAGGAGTCAGGAAGAAGGTAATAGTCTGTGAGTGGGCCCTCTATGTCTTGCTACAAGGGCACAGCTTCAAGAGGAACAAAACACAACACAGTGGGGAACCTACAGCAAGGAGAGCCTGGGCTGGGCTTCACAGGGGAGCAGAGGTTTCTGGTCTGGTTGCCAGTGACTCTGTTACATCACTTTGTACAGTGTGGAAGGAACCAAAAAGAATCCTTCACTAAAGGAGGAAATGATGTGTGTGAATGGGGAGCCTTATGTCTCTGAGAATTCTAAAATCTACATCCTCTGTTTTGTAAGGAAACAAGCTCAGAATTAATGTGACCTCAGGCTGACAGAGCAGCCAGTAGGATGAGCTAGGAGCAGGAGCTGGTTGCTCAGGGTTGTGGGGCTGTCACAGCTCGTCCCTGCAGAGCCTGAGGGTTATTCTCCAAGCACCCTTTTAGGCACTGCATCATTTGTCTGTGCACTGCCTGTGGCTGCTTTTCACTTTGGTTCTTTCCCAATGTACAGCAACTCCTGTATGGTGATTGCAACCTCAGTAGTGCTACTTAGAATCACCAGCAACTATGATCTAATCAAAAATCTTTATTCACTGTAAAATGCAATTAAAATAAACAGCAATCTTTTGACTCTGAGTTCCTGGTAAAGTGTCTTATATTAATGAAAGTATGAATTGTAAGTGCCAGTTCTAACAGCACAGAAAAGAACATATTGTGAAGCAAAATATCAGGGTTTTGTCCCCCGGTTTTGTTCTTTGTTAAGTGAGTGCTTGTGAAAAATTTTGATTTCATTGTTCTTCAACTTAAATGCAGCTGCCATTTAAGCCTCTGCTGTTATTTCATCACACACTCAGGAGAGCACCTGCAGGGACACATCCTTGGTGGCAGATGTGGGGCTGACCTGTTCCCAACTCTGGCTCTGGTGACTGGGTATCAGATCCAGTAACATTTCTGTGTGTGCAGTTCTGAAAGACCATCCACAGCTCTTCTGTGAAATGAGTCTGTTAGCAAAGTTCACCTGAAAACAACACTAAACACCAGATGGCTTCAGCTGAAAAAAATTCTGAAACATTTTTGTCAACCAAGGAGTTGCTTTGCAGCTCCCTGTGCTCACCAGAAGCTTTGTAAAAGACCAAATGAAATTTTGGTTGGATCATCAAAGACATCTATACACACTTAGATTTTGTTCTCATCTTTTGGTTCTGCTCTGATTTGCACAGAAACACAGGTCTAACACTTTTATACCAAATTAAAATTGTTTAGAGTTTTGTTGCACTTTTGAAGTGATTTAATTTTGTTTTGAAGCATTTTCTGGTGTGTGCAGAGTTTACTAACACTGTACTGACCATGGAGACGTGTGATATTTTACAGTGTGCAGTGGCATTTATGTGCCCAACCTGGCTCCAATAAATAGGTTAATTTCCACAAATTAAAGGCCAGGTTTCAAACATAACAAAGTGATACAATAATTCTGAAATGACCTTTAGGATTCACAGCTGGGGCAGATGACTGGGCAGTCCTTTGTCAGCTGCAAATCCACAACTTTTACACAATTTTTTTCATGTAAAATGTTAGAAGTGTTGGGGGAAAAATAGGTTTATAGTTTATCATAACACCAAAATCCTGACTATATGAGACAAATAAAAACGGACAGATTCATGATAAAGAAATGACTTAAAATTTTAGATTATATTCCTTGAACATACCAAATTCGTCTCTATCAAAGTATCTTCTGTAGTAAAGGTACCTTAAATGACAGAATGTACAATACAAACCCCCTACTTCAGGACAGAGTTAATATTCAGACATTGGAATAAGAGTCAGGAATGTCCATCTATAGATGCTGGACAAAATTTATTTTGGTTTTCAAAATTGAACCATGGCTTATCTGGTATTTTGTATTTCATACAAATATCCACTGGGTATTTGGTGCCAGCTTTGATTCTTTAATATTACTGTTTAAAAGCCAGTCAAGTTCCCCTTTTATTTGGCCTGAATTAATGTAATTTAATTGCTACTAAATGACATATTAATCATTATTATACCTGTTTATATAAATCAGACAAGAATAAGATCTTATGACCTTAAAATTAACTGAAGAACCACATACCACATGATTAAAATAAGTAAGAGATACAAGCCTGGCAATGACAAGAAAGCACACTGAATTTAAATATTGTTCTTGCCATTATCTTGGTTCTCCAAAGAACAGTGTACACAGGTTATGGTTAGTAGCTAAACTACAATTTAACTTCAATTTCCAGAGTTTGATTCCAAGTTATTCTTTATTCTGGTTTTTAAGTAAAGTGTCTGAAGTTACTTCTGCTATGTGTTCTCCTTCTTGGGTAATCTTTCCAAAGGATATGACTCACTTCTCCGTTATTTGTAAAGAATATGGAAAAAAGTAAAATATTGTTATTTTGTGGGCATTTGGAAATAGATGTAAAAAAAAAAAAGGTGGGATGTTGATCATTGTGAGTCATTTCTTGGGAAGAAGGGAAGAACAAACACTGGCTGCTGCCTTACTGCTGTGAAAGCCAAGGACTTAGTGCTGACTCAGGCAGTAGATGTTGATGGCTGCAGAACACAAAGGAGCAGGGTTAAAGAGGAAAACCTTTCCCCTTTAAATAAGGAGTTAGGGGGAGCTGCCTGTGTTGATTTCTTGGAGACTTGTTTTTGTTTAAACACCCTTCTGGTTTGAACACTGTGACCAGGTAGAATTACAGTGTACAAACAGTTGCTGCAGCTCAGTGAGCCTCCTGAGTTTCCAGAAATCCTGGCAAATCTGCAGGTGCAGAATGAAGTGCAAGACTGAACCTGAGGGCACTGAGGGAGCTACCCCAGGAACTCCCAGTGCAATCACCTGCTGGCTCTGAGCATCTCTCTCTGCATGGTGCAAGTACTGGCATACACAAAACTGAGGTGACAGAAATCCTTTGTAATCTGTTTGCATGCTGATCAACTGATGAAAAAGCCCGGTTTTGCTGCTAAAATTGATTTTCCAAAGTGCCTTTGTGTCACTGTGGCCTTTGTGTTCTTCATTTCTTTACTGGGAACTACTCACTTACTTATATGTTGTAACTACACTAAATACCTGCAAACACACCCAACACAAAACCTGGTGTATTTTATGAGTAGATGTTCTTCTGGAGAAACAATTATAAAAATTTGCATTGTCATTCCAACTTCCAATTAATATTTTTAAATTATAGTTGTATTAGTGCTAAAAAAACAGTACATGCTCTGTGATCTCTATCTGAATTTATTGATTGTTATTTCTAAGTTACAAGGAGAAGCTCTGAAGCTAAGCTAACAGCTTGGATGCTATAGATTCAATTAAGTAAATTGAAAATGTTCACACTTTACCAAAATGATTGTGGATTTTTACATAAACAGCAGAAATGATCAACAGTCCACACAGGATATTTCCTTAGGAATGCAGATTGATCTTTGTGCCTCTTTATTTCATAATGTCACTCAGAGGGCTCACATGGTCACTTCATACTACGGACAGATCCTTTGCAGCTTTGGATTTTATAATTGTGTTCAAGTGCCAGTTCTGGAACACTTGATCTCCAGCCAATAAATCCCTGGGTAGTTTTAGGTACTGGAGGAGATGGAAGCACCTAAAATCAAAGTAACATGTAAAACTGAATGATGAAAAGGGTTTTGGTTGAAGTTTCTTTCATACAACATTGTCTTTTGAGCTGTAGTGCTCTAAAACCAACAATGAAGTCATTGTTCAGTAGAGTACGTTAGAATTTTTTTTTTCAAAGTTTGGTTCAATACTGAAGGCTTTAATTGATTAACATTATTAGAATTTTTTATGTAATTATTATGTATGGAAAAAGCTCAAGCTGAAGATCATCATCTTTAACACTAACTAACTTCTGTAAAAGGGAGAAATAGTGTTTTCTCCTTATTGTAATATATTTGGTAGCAATGCAGCTATGGAATAATAATTTTAAATCCTCATGCCAAAGACATTACTGCCCAGGCTGGCTTTCACATCAAGAACTACTTGATTCATTCTACCTTCCTTCTACTTTAGAAGATGGGTGAGCAGCAAGTTAATCTGCAACTAATCTAGCTAAAAAGGAAACAAAACAAAAGCCAACAGACTGTTCAGTGACTGCTGTGCTTACTTTGGCTGAATCATCTCAATTGGGCACGTTCTATCATTTCAGCATCTGGGGACTGAGCAGAGAAATACACAGCAAGAGAACAATGTTTCAGTTCTCTTGCCAGAGTCGCTTCACTTTGTTCTATGGCCAAGATTAGAAAATGTTTATGATATTTAGGTGGAGCTGTTCCTCAGAAAAGATAATTTTTATGGCCAAAAGTGCCACCCACTGAGCAGGATAATGAAGGAAATCATGTCCCACTTTCAGTCTGGGGGAGGGGACTTTGCAGAAGCTTTTATTAGTCTAACCTAGAGAGAACAGATTTGACTGTTACCACAAGGTAAATGTGCAGAAAGACAGTTCTGAGAAGGATGTATGAAACTTCACTCTGAATATAAAATGGGTGACCTAAATCACAGCTAACCCTTCTCTTCCTCCCCGTTCTGAGGTGAAATGGAAACTCTGTTCCAAAGTGCCTGTGGAGCAGGTGATAGCTGCAGGATTTGTTCATACACCAACACCCTCCCAGGGCTGAGACTCCACTGAAACTGCAGCTGGACTGAGACTGGAGGGTTGGGACAACACTGAAGAACAAGTAGCAGTAATGGCAAAAATTATGGCATCTCATTTCTTTATCACACTCAGCACTAGCTCTTAATTTTCATTTTAATTTAATCTCAGTAAAAGCTTTTACTACTTCCTTACCTTATCTCCCCACCCTTGGAATCCTTTGAAAGAAAGCAAGTTCAGCAAGTAAGAATTTCCAATCTCCTTTATTTCCCTAATCTTCTCTAAGTGGACTAACCTTCCTCTGCTTCCCCTTTTGTGAGTACATTCCTCTCCCAATGTCACTGCTTTAGTTGCCTGTGGAGTCACCCTATTCACTGGTGATCCTGACAGACTATTTATAAATTAAACCATCAGTCACATTCTACTCTCAAGCTGTTTGACAGCTTTAAGACCCTGAATGTACATCATTGTAAATCATATAAAACAAAATAATTATGACTTGGCATATTAGAACTAGCTTCTTACTAATTTGTGGTACTGAAGAGGACAGTGGTATTGTCTCTGCCAAAAAGCAGACTCAAATAAAAGTAGAAACATTACAGCCATATCCAAAGGGCAATTCCTTGTCTTAAGCAAATGCTTTTAAAGCATAGTTTGGCTTTCAAATGCAGTTCACTTTGACCTTTAGTTAAAGACCCCCCTCTATAAGACAACTGGTTTTCAGAGCTTGTTTGGTTTCCTAAGACAGATATTGCTGCATTGCAATTTTAAAATCTAATTTTCGAACCTTAATGTATTTTTCCACAGGTGTCACAGGTCGAATCTGCAGATGATCTGGAAGCTGCAGCTTGGGCTTTGCATCTTTTTTTTCATCTCCAATCAACTAAAACCAAAACATATTTAAAAACTGGACTCTTTATATTTTGAAATATACTGTAACATGTGATATCCACACCATTTCCCTCATTGCTGCATATGAACTTCCTGTTCTTTCTACCTCAAGCAGGATTACTTATTTCAGCACTTTGGAAACTACTGGATTTTTTTCTTTCAGAAGACATGCAAACTACATTTATAACTATGCAGGGGCTGCATCAATCCTGTTCTTTAGCAATGAAATACTGTGATTCCAAATGTAACATCATGTGCTACTGTACTCTAATATCTAAACATCACTGAGAAGAGACATCACTCCAAATATTTTCATTTGTTGTAGATTCCCCCACTGACAATTTAATTAGCTGGAACCTTTTCCCCTAGATTTTTAAAATACCATATGGAGAGACAAAGGGGAAATATTTTCCTGTCAGCGTGCATCTAGTACTTGTTAGCACTATTAGGAGTCATGCTTCTCAAGAGAAATACATCAGAATATGCACAGCATATAAATTACCACTTGAAATATTTTATTCAGAAGAAAACTGAATATTTGAACCATTTCAAAAGGAGTGCAGTTGCTACCTTGGATGCCAGCATAGTAAGGCATACTCAGTACACTTCTAGTCTTCTGTGCTCTCATAATTTTGCTTCCTGATAAATTTGTGCACAAGCAGATTTCGTGTATTACATTACAAGCCATATCTATGCCATTCAATTTTACCTCCTCAAGAGGTGTTTTCAGAAATCCCCATTTTTCAGCCCATCTTTTTGCACAGTCTCTTTCATTTTCAATGCGTTTCTTCCTGAAACCAACAGACAAATATTTAAGATTACTTTGAAAACTTGCATTAAAAAAACCCCAATACGTCAATTGATGTCACAACGCACAGCACTTTAGCAGGAATCTTTAAACTTCCACCTCAAAACAGCAACTTTATGTACAAATTATCATTGTCTGACTCAGAGCTAATGGGAGAATACTTTCCAGAGGTTTGAAACACTGCACGTGAACGCACTGTTTTGCTAAGAAGAGGGGAAAGCTGACAAGTAAGCACCACTGTCCTTTCGAATGGTGGACGAGGTGCCCCGGCAGCCGGCGGCCAAGGAAGGTGCAGCGGAGCCGGCTCGGAAGCGCAGACGCTACCGAGGCACGGTGCAGGCAGCGCAGCCCTCCTTAAACACACCCCGAGCTCTCAGCGCGGCCGCAGCAACAGCCGAGCAGCGCTGTTTGCCGGGCCGCCACCGGGCCTTTATTCTGCGCTATGAACCTGCCGGGCTCCGTGGGGCCGGGCCGCCACCGGGCCTTGTCCTGTGCTATGAACCTGCCGGGCTCCGTGGGGCCGGGCCGTTACCAGTTCTTGTCCTGTGCTATGAACCTGCCGGGCTCCGTGGGGCCGGGCCGTTACCAGTTCTTGTCCTGTGCTATGAACCTGCCGGGCTCCGTGGGGCCGGGCCGCCACCTCTTCGCCGGGCCGATGAACCTGCCGGGCTCCGT